>DF358040.1:0-23622 GCA_000787875.1 Solanum virginianum
AGGATGTAAATCATGTATATTAACTCATTCATGGGAACAAAGGAGAGACAGGAAAATATTATCTTACAGTAGTATTACAAAACTAGAGTTCTTGAGTATTGGTAGTATTGAAATTTTTCACAAGCAGTGTTGGTCATATTATTTGTCAATTTTGTGGTGTAAAGATATCATATGAAATTCCTTGTAGAATTATCATTCTGCTTTTGATTGTACTGCAATGAGAATGTTGTTTGAACTTATTATATATTGCGTAGAAATAATAATTGTAATACTCCTATGATATACACAAAAAATTCACCTTTAAGGATAAATAGTTTTCTATTGAAGATAATTGCATATTCAAAATTAGAGCTCAAATTCACTCAATTAAAATAAAGAGATACGTGTCACTGAGTTGTCATAATTTTTAGTGACCAGTGGAATGTAGATTAGGAGGTAGCTAGCCAGATACTCCCTTGTCCATTTCTACTTATCCCCCGTGGACTTGACATAAAGATTAAAAATTAGTAAATGATAAGAGTAATTTTATCAAATTATTTTTTGAATATAATAAATAGGAAAATTATTATAACTAATGATAAGGATAAATTAGGAACAAATTGTAAAATTATCTCATGATTTCATAAACTGAACAAATATTATCAGACATCCTAAAATAGTATAGTGGACAAGTGAATACGCAGTTATCACTCATTTCTAATTAATAATTGGGCATTAAGTAGATTAGTGTCACTTCTTGCCATCATTTCCCAAAAAGAGCCAACAAAAATTTGTTTGTCCCCTAATTTAAGGCATTTATGTCATGTCAGGGCAAGTCTCTTAATTAGCTCATTTGCTTAACATGATTGGCTAATTTTGCCTAAAAGAACAAATTAAGTGAGAATTCAACTCCATAATTGTCCCAAAATTTGCAAAAACATTGCAAGTGTTTGTGTAGTTTTTGCAAAAACATGCAGTACTATATAACCTTCTGATTTTCCAACTCAATACTATTTTGTATAAATTGTTAATTAAGTTTAAGTCAGATGAAAATATATCACTCAACTTTTGCCTCAATAGGCTGAAATATAAACTTAGAAATGCCATCATTCACCTCACATTTCATCGATTACATCTTTGTAGCAGCAAAATTCATTAGTTATATATATAAAAAGACAGTCAGAAGCACTAAATTCCTGCTATATACGAAATCTAAGAAAAAACTAGATATAAGAATATATTGTACGCATTGTTAATTTTTTTGTCTTAATTGTGAATTGGGTGTGGCCACATGAGCCTCAACTGCTAAAAAGTGACAGGAAGAATAGACCAGATTTTTAGTAGTCAGAATCAACTGTTTCTGCTTTAAAATGAAATGCCCACTTTTCAATCTGTACTGGATTTCATCTCCTGTCAGCAGCTGTCTAGCACTTAGCTCTTAGCTACATCTACATTTGGAATTTTGGTAATTAACTATGTGCTACGTCGTCGAGCCGTGGAAACAATTTTTCTGCACAAATGCATGTAGGAAAAGACCGCATACGATCGATCCTTGTTGGCCAGTCCTTTTGTATCTTGCGCATAATGAGAGTTCAATAACCAGTATAAAAAAAGTACTTCAAACACTTAGTTTTAAAATCTAAGCGACTTTTTTAACCCCCTTAATATATAGAAAATATAAAGGAGTGGAGGTCGCGTATTAAAAATAGTAGACTAATTGGCTAGTAAGGATAGATGAATGTCTGGCCTAATGTTTCAGTAGGATAGTAGGACTATTTGTGTCTTATTATCTTGTGTTGTTTTTTCCAGCTTATATTTGCTACTTCTATTATATTTTTATATTATCATTTGCTATTCATTTTCGTCGATTTTTTTTCTCCTTCTCCTTTTTCTCTTTTTCATATCTAGTTTCTTCTGCTTTTAGGGCATGATATTTTTCTGACGAGATCTTCCAGAAATAGTCTCTCTACCTCTGTGAGGTAGTGATAAGGTCTGCGTACATTTTACCCTTTGCAGAGCCCACTTGTGAAATTCCACTAGATATGTTGTTGTTATTAATTAATATAACTTTCTAATTTTGTTACAGTACTTTAGGACTCGTATCAGGAGCAATGATCGAAGTTCAGTTGATCAAATAATTGAACTCGCTCTAAATTCCCCTCCATAACTAAAGCCAATAACCAATGAACACCAAACTAATTGTTACAAAAATCTAGTTCTATTGCTAAGTTGGCCCCCATATTTTACTCACTTTCCTGCTTTTTGAAAGCCGCCCATTTAATACATTCCAACTAACCAAGAGCAAATAATCCATAAAAAATCGTCCTCCCCTTTCCTATATAAATAAAT
Organism: Solanum virginianum; assembly: GCA_000787875.1. Taxonomy (NCBI): domain Eukaryota; kingdom Viridiplantae; phylum Streptophyta; class Magnoliopsida; order Solanales; family Solanaceae; genus Solanum; species Solanum virginianum. Next base: position 2,329 of record DF358040.1, read on the forward strand.
CCCTCATCACTTTATACTAAAGCAAAAAAATATAAATTTAGACAAGTACCCTTTCTAGTTAGCTACAATAATATTACTATTAGCTTAAAATATGCCTAGTCCATTTTTTGCTACTACTATTTTTCTAGTAGTGTTATTTATTGGAACATTTATAAGTTCTAGTGAAGGTGCTCGGGCTTTCTTTGTGTTTGGTGACTCTCTTGTTGACAATGGCAACAATAATTATTTACTAACTTCAGCAAGGGCTGATTCTCCACCTTATGGAGTTGATTATCCTACTCATCGTCCTACCGGCCGTTTTTCTAATGGTTTCAATATACCTGATCTTATAAGTAAGATTCCTAACTCCTCTTCCATTCATTTTTTCGTTTTGTATACAAGAGACAAATTTAGAGATAGTTTATTATTGAATTCATCTTAACCAATTACTTTTATCTCGATTTATAAATACTATAGAGGGAACTTGGGAACTTACCTATATATATATATATCATAGTTAGAAAATATTTATCGTTTATAGCAACATAGTTTTAATACATATACAATTTACTTTTAATACATAATGCAGATTTTTAATCAAAATATAAATTTAATATATTTTAAGACACTTATAATACATTTTTATAATTTTAATACATCTTTTATACATAGGTGTAATTCATTTATATTACATACATAATTCATTTTTAATATATAGTGCAATTTTTTAGTCAAAATAATTATAAGACATTTTAATACATTCATAATACATACATACATATATATAATTCAAATACATAATACAGTTGGTATAAATAACAAATATTTTTCAATATGAAATATCAAGGTAATAAATAAATAATATGTTTAAAAATAATAAATATTTTATAAAAAAGATTCCAAAAAATAATTATTCCTACTATAGATGCAAAAATAAAAATAGGATTATTTGCACCTTGTAGCCTTTTTGGATCTACCTTTTTAAATTATGTCACCGTTAACTCGTGACGTTAAATTTGCCTTTTAAAAGTAGTTGGATGGATTTCTTTTTCTTTTTATAGTAAAGTTTATAGCATGTATGGATAAACTTGGTCAAACAAGCTATAAATCTACTACTGAACTAACTTGAAGATAATTTAAATAAAGTGCCAATTGTGCAAATAGGAACTTAATTTAAAGAGTCCACCTACTTGCAATTGCAAAATTTAGCCCATTTGACTAAGGGGGGTATGATTTAAATAGTAGCCTAACACGTCCAATTGCGCAAGTATCCCATAGTGAAACTTTCTTTTTAGTTTCCCACCTTGTATCCAATACCTATATTGGAGCCCTAGTATAGTCGGATTCATGCAGCGTAGGGCCCCATTTGGGAGAAGCACTCGAACTCGAAGAGCTCTGGTTAAGCAGTCTCATTCGCTGCACCACATCCTTTGTGGTCAAAAGTGAAACTTATTTAATGACAATGTGTATGGACAGGCCAAGCGCTTGGTGCTGAGGCTACATTGCCTTACTTGGACCCTGAGCTTACAGGAGATAAATTGCTTGTTGGAGCAAATTTTGCTTCTGCTGGAATTGGAATTCTTAATGATACTGGAATTCAGTTTGTAAGTCCAACTATTTTGAGTTTATTATGAATAAGTATATATTTTGGTTTTAATTAGTTAAAACTTTATTGTTGTTGTTGTAGGCAAACATAATAAGAATATCAAGGCAATTACAGAACTTCCAACAGTACCAAGCTCGAGTGAGTGCTCTTATAGGAGAAGAACAAACAGAGCGTCTAGTAAATGGGGCACTTGTTCTTATTACTTTGGGAGGCAATGACTATGTCAACAACTATTTTCTCACACCAGTTTCTGCAAGACGACTTCAGTATAACCTTCAAGATTTCTCTGTTTATATCATCTCCGAGTACCGAAAGATCTTAATGGTAATTCACGATTATATTTCAACAACTGCATTAGATAGGGCTAGCCCATAGATACTTTGGAATTTGACGGCAAGGTTGACCCTTTTTTGTGTGGGTCAGAACACAGCTAACTCAGCCCATCAGTACATGGGTTGCGGATCTTGTCGGGTCAGTTCATATTTTTTAAAAGTATATATATATATTTTTTATAAATTTTTAAATTAAATTATAATTTAAAAATATTAAAACAAACAACAATAGGACAATATTATATAGCATTAGTGCTACTATTTTATATTATAAAAAATATAATTTATATCTAAATTTTACTATTTAACTTTGAGTTTGGACTCTTATTAGTTTTTAATACTTTATTTTATTTTTAATTACTTTTTAATTTGGCCTATGAACCGGCTCAATCTATATTACAAAAGACTCACAAATAGCAGGCTTATTTGGGTTAGGCTAAAAAATCTATTTTTAAATAAGCTAAAAAATTCTTAGCGCAACCTTGCTAAATTACAGGTTAGGTCAGATCAGCCCAATGAACGTAACTCATATTGACGGCTCTTGACATAATTAGTGTTTATTAGCTTATACAGTAGAATTGAGTCCGTCAACTTGTAAGACAAGAAGAAGCCTGAACAATTATTATCAATCGTGTGAAACACAAAATAAAGTTTTTCAATTTTTTCTTATGTCTGGCAAAATCAACTCGATATTTTAGTAATGGACGCAACATACATAATTGTTGAGTAAGTAAGACTAAGAAAGCACCAAATTGTTTTGATGCAGAGGCTGTATGAATTGGGAGGTAGAAGAGTTTTAGTGACAGGATCAGGTCCATTAGGTTGTGTCCCATCTAGTCTAGCCACAAGAAGCATCAATGGGGAATGTGCTGAGGAGCCTCAAAGAGCCTCTGCAATTTTCAACCCTTTGCTTGTCCAAATGATTCAAGGCCTAAATCAACAACTTGGATCTGATATCTTTGTTGCTGCAAATGCTGTTGAAATGCAGAATGACTTCATCAGAAATCCACAAGCTTTTGGTATCACTTCCTTTTTTCTTAAATTGTTTTTCTAGCATCTTATATTAATAGTCTAATTGGTATGGTTTCTCATCTTGTTCAATATTTGATTTGGAGTTTGATTTACTTAAAATTTCATGATTTGTGGAGTAAAAATGAGTTTTCTGGTTTAAGGATGATGAGAACTTATCATCCCATCCACAACTTTTGACGATAGTAATAGTTTGTAAATATTATAACAAACATGATAATATGATCACTTGGAAAATAAATTAAATAATACTCCCTTTGTTCCATATTTATTAAATTTTTGAGATAATGCACACATATTAAAGACAAAATTTACATCATACTTTTCATTATTGCCCTTTGTGAAATCATAAATATATAGTGTAATTTATCTCCTAAAAAATATAAAACTTCAATAAATGAAAGGGCAAATATGGAAAAAGTTTCAAACATTCTTTTTGAACTTTGAACAATTCAACCATTTTGAACATTGAAAAAAAATCTCAAAAATTCAATTAATTTGAGACGGAGGGAGCATGCTATATCGTGTTAAATTTCATTTATATAATGTAAAAACAAAATCGCATTGCCAATTTTTATGTATAAAAATTTAATATAGTTTAAATTCAGATTAACATATATACATGACTGTGTAAAATAAATTTTATATTATCAGTATTAAAATATGTTTGATAGATTTTCAATTTTTTTTTTTTCCTTTCAAATTACTAGTCTCACAGTTTTGTTGCAAAAATAACTTAGAGAAAAGTATTAAAAACACCTTTAAACTTGTCATGAATTATTAGTTTTATCTCTGAACTATTGATATTATTAAAAACACTCCTCTACTTGATTAACTGAACTTAAATACACCTATGATCTTGTAACAAGAGTGAAGTACACCCCGTAAATTCTTGACAAGTTAAGCGGTGTTTTTAACACTTGTGATAGTTCAAGTGTGTATTTAAGTTTAGTTAATAAAGTAGAGAGGTATTCTTGAGATTGTCAATTAATTTTCTCAATAACTTATGACGACAGATTATATTTATTTATTTTTATAATATCGATATATCAAAATTAAATGCTTTTTAAATTCCCTTCAAATAATGTACAGGTTTTGTGACATCAAAAATAGCATGTTGTGGACAAGGGCCATATAATGGAATTGGACTTTGCACAGTTGCTTCAAATTTATGCCCCAACAGAGATTTATATGTATTTTGGGATCCTTTTCATCCTTCTGAACGTGCCAACAAAATTATTGTTCAAACTATTTTAACTGGTTCTGATAAGTACATGATGCCAATGAATTTGAGCACCATTATGGCTATGGACTCCCTCTAGATCCAATTATATATATGATTATGCATTTTCTTGAGTTTATTTTATGTTTTTAAAGTTGCAAGCTAATTCAATGCAACTTTATTATATTTATTATTGTAATTTTGTTATATGTCACTTTACTTTACTGCTACTATATAGAAGACTCTGGATGCATGCACTAGTGTCTGCTTCTAGTCGAGGATATTTATATAATTTTGATATTTCTTCATTTTAAATTAAATATCTTATTTTTTTTAGTATTTTTTTGTGTATTCAAAATTTGTCCCTTATTTATGACGATAGGTCTATTTTAATCCTTTAAAAACTATCTTGAACTTTTGTAGTCTTTTCAAGATTGCTAAAGAGAAACACTTTTGGTCCAACTATTAAAATGAACTTAAAAACCGATGTTGACTAACAAAGATACGAAAAAAATCTACCGACTTTCGTACTAATGGAAAAGTCAATCGCTTTGATCGGTCTGATCCTATTTTTTTTTTATAAAAATTGAAAAGAAAAAAATCGACCAAGCTCAATCATTTAAACGTTATGCACTTTTTATAATAATCAAGCTTGATCAATTTCTTTTAACAACTTTAGTCAAACTTTTAAAAATAAATCAATTGAGCTCACAATTAAATAAAATTTATTCTTTTAAAATATTGATATCAAATTGATGAGCCGATCCAGTTCTCAATCGATTTGAAAGCAAGTTAATGTTTTAAATAATCAATTTAGTATGTTATATATATATATATATATATATAGATAATTATCATTAAATTCATTACCACCACAAGATGTGGTGGAGATGAGATTGCCTCTTTCTTAATCCGAATCTCGGTTTGAGTCTTTGGAATAGAAATTAGGGGATGCTTCCTCCTAAATGGGGTGCTACGCCGCACAAATTCAGATATAGTCAGATTTCAATATCGACACCAGACACCGGGCGAGAAAATGAAAAAGAAAAGAACTCTTAAATTCATTCTATTAGATTAACTAAAGATGCACTACGTTAACCAATGTAATTAATTGAAATTGTCAATAATATATTTAAAGGGTCAAAATAATAAATATAACTAATTGGAAATTGTGGTCAAAATAAACTTAAAAGTTAAGTACGGGATGATTTTAGTCAAGAACCGATGTTTTAGACATATTTAGACAAGTGTAGTATCGATCAAAACTAGAAAAGAAAACGCCTGAAGCCACCTCTTGCTGAAAGAAAAAAATCCCAATCTTGTTTTTGAACTTGTAATCGTAAACCCCATTTCATTTTTCATGTTCCTTTTTTGCTAGAATTTTTTAATTATTTGTTGCTATTATTTTTTTTAATCATTTGTTGCAGTTTCGCATTTTTTATATGAATTTTTGCAACCCCATTTGTGAAAAATCGCAGGTTTGTGGAGTAATGCTAGGGTTGTGGAAACATGGGGGAAGTTGAAGTTCCATCGTTAGTGATGTTATGCATTTACTCAATCAGAGATGAACTCATTCAAGGTAAATTGAATTCTTGTTTATGGGAATCAGCATTACTTGGTGTTGTATCTGTTGCTTAGGAGTTTTTGTTTTTGTTTTCAGTTGATGATCCTAAGTTTTCATCAGTATTGTATGAACTTCCCAAGGAGTTGTTCGATCAGTTGCTGCCTCAGCTGCCTCCATTGGCAATGCAGAGATTACAACAAGGGTTTTTATCTCAACACTCTATTATAGATTCTATACATGTTTCTTTAGTAAACATTCTTTTATAACAAGTGCCTGCTTCTGCACTAATTCCACTAGTTACCTCCAGCACTAGTTTTTGAGATGAGGGTTGCAGGAAACAAGCTCTCTACCTGTATGAGGTAATGGTAAGATCTGCGTACATTTTAACCTCCCCAAGACCCCACTTTGTGGGATTCCACTGGGTATGTTGTTGTTGTTACCTCTAGCACAGCTACCAGTAACAACACATTTCATTAAACTATAGGAACTTTGAGAATCCCTATATTTGGAGAACACCTTGAGTATTGGATTGCAAGAAAGGTTGTTAGCTCAACATTGTTATAGATTATATGTGTCTTTACCAAACACTTTTTTAATCTTAACATCTTTTTTTTTTGCGGTGGGTGGTGTGGTGGTGATTAATTTAACCCGATCCTCATCCTTTATCATTGAAACAAGTCAATAACAGTGTATTCTTATACTGGGATGCCAAATTCACATAGCTGGAGTATAGTAGAGAATCCGTATATATTTTTTCTGATATCCATGGTGTCTGTGCCAAGCTTTACGCTGCACCTTGACTAATACCATGAGGTACAGGTACTGGTAAAAATCTGTGCGCCAAGGCTTGGATAGATGGGAAGAAATCATTGACTATAGAAACTTTGAGAATCTCTCTATTCAGAGTACCCCTTGTTTGTTTTTAATGAGAAGTAATTGGGTATTGGATTAGAACTGGCTCCAATGGATCTGAATGGATATAGAGAATTCACATTGCTGACTGACTAGTTTGGAATTGAACACATTCTAGAGCTTTATGTAAAGCAGCCGCGACTTATTTATCCACGTTGTACGTTCAAAAGCATGAATATAATTACTTCCTCCACTTTGATATGCTTCTCATTGAGTTGAGGGTCTTTCGGAAACAACCTCTCCATCTCCCAAGGTGGGGGTAAGGTCTGCACATGGTCTACTCTCCTAGACTTCACCTGTGAGATTACACTGGATATGTTGTTATAGTCAAATTTGCTAATACTACTAGTAGTTTGTCGCAATCGGAATACTTGTGTCACTCATGTTATATAGTTTCTTCCATGTCAAAAATCTGGCCACATTTAATCTGGAAGTCATTACCAACAGTTAATTTGGTGGTGCACTTGGAAAGAAAGAAATACAAGAACTTCTTAAAGCAAAGATAAACATTTTTTTGGTGCAACACAGTTTCATTTAATGATTTAAAAGCCATGGTAGACTTTCGAGCTCTTTTCGCCTTATGTAATAACTTTATTGTGCATACTGCCCAGCATACTCTTATTGCTGGTACATAATATAACTGCCTTTTACTGTTAAAGCAAATAAAAAAAAAATCTGGCCACATTTATTTTAAAGGATAGAGCCATTTTCATCATCTTGATTAAGTTGCAGAAGGAAAAGATCATATCTGCTTATCAGCCGTGCGTTTCATTTGCATCTTGGTTCCACTTCTGTTCTCAAAAATGTATCATCTCTTTTAATCTACTGAAATTTCATTTGTAAGTACTGCTAAACCAAAAGGACATGAATAAAGGTGTATTGTTTGAAACTTTTGGTGCATCTGACTGTTTGAGGAAGTGGTCTGGAATTAAGAGCGATGAAGCTAGTTAACTGTGAATGATCATCATGTTAGGTAGGTCATACGTATAACTGACATAGGTGGTTGATATTATTTAGGGTTTTTTCACATGGATCTTTATGTAGTGGCAAGGGTGCATAATAGTGCCTGAACTTTAACCAGAAAATCTTGTGTTGCAGGAAATCTGATATCTTGGTTGATTATGAGCTTTTGACTGACAGCGTTGAAAACTGGAGAAAGCGTAAAAGGTCTGCATTTGTTGATTCATTAGGAAATTGAGTAGAGTTTCTTTAATTTCCTGGTCATAATGAGAGAGCATGTTACATCATGGATAATATTTGTAGAGAGAGAGGTTACCTGGATATACATGATCTGCAAATGATTTTATTTTGAATGGAACTTGGAACATTTTTCTGCAGATATCTGTGTTTTGAGGAAGAGTGGAAAAATTTCTATGAAGCTCGGTGGCCTGCTTTTAGTTGGAGTGAGAATTTTGAGAGTAAGTCATTGGCCAGATCAGCAAAAGGAAACGAAGTAGAGTGTGAGTCTGCAAATGACTGGCAACAGATGTATTGGGAAGCACATTTGCAGAAGTATGAACATCAAATTGTCTACTTATTGGTGGTTACCACTATTTTATTCGGCTTCAGTTCACCTGTCATTTTAAAATTCCACTTTTTCTTGAGGAACAGTTGCCTGGATATAGCAGCAGAGTTTGCTTTATTCCCATCTTTTCATGGTCAGATTGGTGAAATACAAGTTCCAGGTAAGAGATTCATGTTGATTGATGTCTCTTATCATCCATTGCACCACCTTCTGGCAAATCAAGTTATGGCAGCCAGGCCAGCTCCTTCTTTATGCATTACTGTCTTGGGTTAAAATAATTTTCTATTAATCATTCAAATCCTCTCATGGGGTTAACTTTTCTTTCTTCCTTTTCCTCTTGTCTATTGGGGAAGGAATATTTTGTGCACACTATGTGAAAGCTATGTTTTGGACAAAGGGTTTAAAGAATATTTTGAAGGAGGTTGAATCTTTTGAGATGCCTTTATTTTGTCTATATTTTTGTCTAACTAGTATTTGTATTCAGAAGTCTTTTCCTGTTCTGAAAAATTGTAGCTCAAGAAAGTTCTAAAAAAATGCCGTGAACTAGCCGCATAAGATTACTTGACACAAGCTTCTTTTATTTTTGCAGAATCAATCCTAAACTGTATTGATCGTAGGGCACGCATCAGTAGATTCCCCTGTGACTATTCCAAGTTTGCTTATCACTGCCAACAATTTGGATCGTATGCCAGGTGTGTTTTTACAATTTTTAAAAGTCTGCAGGTGTGACTATTCAGAGGACAATAAGCCTCATGGCAGAAATATCTTTAGATGCCATATGCAAATAAATGTTCCTAGTGTTTCAAGTCATCGTCTTGAATGCTGCATTCGTGAAGTATCATTAAAGGTTGAAACTGGGGTTCTCTCCTCTGCAGTTTTCTACTTTCTTTTCCTTTTTTTTTCTTCCTTGAAACAGGGTCTGTGCAGAATAACTGATTGTTTTGAACATTATAAGTACAAATTTGGAGCCTTCATGCGCATGTAGATCCTTCATTATTGCAAATGATTTGTGCATCATCCGACATATTGTGTTTCAACTACCGTTCTTGATGTTCTCAAACATAGCTCATTTTGAATTACATTTGTTTTGATTGCAGACACCTGAGATTGTCAAATGTTCTGTGTGTGGAAGAAACTTGTGTAAGTTTATATATGTTCTCTATTTCAAATTGAATGTCCAATTTGGCTTTCTAATATAAAGAAGGATGTTGTAATTGAAATCACATATAGATGTTAATTATTTTATATAGGTAAAAAGAAGCTTCCAATTGATAATACTTGTGTAAAATTTGAATTTCTAATTTTGTCGTCAATAGAAAAAGAACAATGTAAAAAGTAAGAAAATACTGATTTAACGAATATTAAGGCATTAAGAGATTAATTGATTTGATGACATATAAGGCTTCCTTTATTTTGTCTACATAATTGCCTTATATTTCTTTGTTGCAGCTTTTACTAAGAAATACAAGGTTGGAGAGTTTGGAATTACAATGGATTAAGTCTGACGAGCATGTAAGTTTAGTTCTTTTATATATGTGCTGTACATCTTAGCTTTTAGGAAAAAGCTAGATTTACAAGTAACAAAACTAAGAAGGGGAAAGATTTGCCACTACGAAGCTGTTTGAGATAAGATTCAAGACATGTCGCTGGCATCAGATACTAATGTATACTTTGACATACATTTGTTTCTGGAATTCAAGTCAGAACTAAATGTCTGAAACGTACTTGCTTAGATCTCAGTATTCACGTTATAGTCTCTATACAATGTTCCAGCAGCTCAGCCATCTTTATTATAATACCTGCTAGTCTAGCTCTACAGTCCTTCAAACTCGTTAATGCAAATATACGGCTTGTTCCCTGAGATCTTGAGGTTGCACTTGTCGACCATAGTTCTTTCATTATTTCTGATATTCATTTGTTTTTTCCTTCTAAGTTGCTCGGACTCGTGTGCGGGTGTCTGATATGGGTGCGGATCTTTCATGATCTAATTTTTAAATTTGGGAATAGGGATCCCTATATGGATACGGGTGCGGTATTTGCCTAAAAATAATCAAAATATCTAAAAATGGAGTGATGAAACCTAAATTATGAGATATTATGTGGAGAACTTGAGGAGAATCCTAGAAGGAGATTAAAGGAAAAGGAGTAACAGAAATTTCTATATAAAAAGAAAAAAGTATTCCATTGTCTTCAATCACCTTAGCTTTTGTATTGATTACAAAAATTATTAAAACTCTACAAACTTTCCCCGTCGATTTTGGTCAAAGTACCTGAAATCGGTTAACCAAATCGGACACAGATTCCATACCCACACGCACACCCATGTCGTGAAGACATGAGTGCGGCATCAAAAGTGAAGAGTTTGAGCAACTTAGGTTTCCTTTCATCTTCTATTAAGTATTAACTATACCCCTTCCCTCGTGATCTTAAATCTAATGTTATGTATTTGGTGATGGAGCTGGGTTCCAGTTCTGGCTGATAAACTAAATATCGATTCCTTTGAAACTAATCCACACATAGCAACCTCCCTACGTCCAGGTTCAAAAATGCACCAAAAAAGATCTAAGTTGCTCTAAAAGATATAAGCACACCCAAGGGTGTGGCCTAGTGATCGATGAAGTGGGTTGGGCATAATGAGGTCTCCGGTTTCATTCTCCACAGAGATAAAACACTAGGTGATTTCTTCCCATCTGTTTTAGTCTTGGGGGATAAATTTACCGGGTATCTCATGGAACTAGTTGAGGTGTGCATAAGCTGGTTTCGACACCATGGTTATCAACAAAATAAGAAGATATATCGGTGGCCTACATTAAGAAAATAAAGGACACATATGAAGAGATCAAATGCAGGTAAGAATGGTAGGACGAGACTCAGAGCACTTCACTGTGGAAATAGGGTTACACCAGGATCAACTCTTAGTGCGTTGTTATTTGCCTTGGTATTAGATGAATTGACGACAGACATTCAAGGTGAGGTGCCATGGTGTATGTTATTTGCGAATGACATATTATTAATTGATGAGATGTGCAATGGAGTAAATGCTATGTTAGAGGTGCAGAGACAGACTTTGGAGACTAAATGGTTCAGTGGAACAGGTTCAAGACAAAGTATGTGGAATGCAAATTCAATAATGTGATGCATGAGGTAGGCGGGAAAGTGAGGCTTGACTCAAAATTTACCAAAGAGAAGCAACTCCAAGTGTTTTGGGTCTATAATCTAAAGGAAGGGGGGACATCGACAATGATAGCACACATCGTATTAGTCAGCATAGATGAAGTGGAGGCTCGCCTCTAGAATTTTGTGTGATAAAAAGGTTCCGTCAAAGCTTAAGAGGTAAGTTTTATCGAATGGTGGTTAGACCAATATTGTTGTATGGGACGGAGTGTTGGCTAGCCAAAAAACTCCCATGTCTAGAAGATACGTGCTAGAGATGAGGATGTTGAGGTAGATGTGTGGTCATATTAGGAGCAATAAGATTATAAATGAGGTTATTTGGAATAAGGTGAGAGTAGTATCGATGTTGAACAAGATGAGAGAAGTGAGATTGAGATGGTTTGGACGTATGAAGAGAAGATGTGTGGACATACCTGTGAGGAGGTGTGAAAGGGTGGTTATAGAGGGTACGATGGGAGCAGAGTTAGGTCGAAAAAGTATTAGGGTGAGGTGATAAAACAAAATATGATGCAAATTCAAATTATTGAGGATATGACCTTAGAGGGTGTGGAGGAAACGTATTAGGGTAGAAGGTTAGTAGGGGGTGTTTTGTATTATTGTACTTAGTGTGGCTAGTATTTAATATTTTTGTGCTTAGGGTTGCATTGTAGTTGATTTTGTCATTGGTATTATTATTTTGTACTAGTTTAAGTGTATCAGCTTTGCACGTGTATATTGCGTTAATTAATAATCAATGTATATAAAAATAACAAACTATTGTTTGTATGTTATATTATTAAGTATATTTTTTTTTAAAAAAAATAACATATAGTTTTTAAAATAAAAAATGTACTTAAAGAAGAACATGATAACTCATCATCACACTAACAATTAATGAATAAAATTAGTGAATAAAGTTTCATCATTGATATTAAAAGTCAAAATGATGATGACATTACAACAACATACCCAGTGGAATCCTACAAGTGGGTTTTGGGGAGGGTAAATGTGTGCAGACCTTACCACTACCTCATAGAGATAGAGTGGCTGTTTCCAGATAATGATGATGAGATTGATATGTGAAAACACACTCCAAATAATAATGTAAAAGAAAACTGAATTACATTATATGGGTATAATATAAACCGTGCATGTAATAAATTAACAATTAACTAATTATGAAAAAAATAAATTAACAAAAACAAAAAAAGGTAAAACAAAAGATGTCAATATGAAAGTTGTGATAGAAGAAACCTGGAAATCACCTACCAAGAAGTTAACAACACGATAGTTTGGCCTTATTTGTTTGCACTTAATGAAGATTCTAATCTTAATTATTCAGATCTCAATTATTAAGTCTATTCGTTTTTTAAGTATGAATCTTAATGATTAAGTGTGTTTCTCCCTACGTCCAGGTTCAAAAATGCACCAAAAAAGATCTAAGTTGCTCTAAAAGATATAAGCACACCCAAGGGTGTGGCCTAGTGATCGATGAAGTGGGTTGGGCATAATGAGGTCTCCGGTTTCATTCTCCACAGAGATAAAACACTAGGTGATTTCTTCAGAATTTCTACAAAGATGAGAGTTCATTACTACTCTATCTACTTTCACCCACCAACCACAACCACCTTTGAGCCGCAACTACCGACGTCCTTAATCACCATGGCCCACCATCCACAACCACCATCCTTAACCCAACAGCAACTACTACCAATTACCAAAATCATTCATCATCATCTTCAGGCATTAATTGCTATCATCATCCAACCATTATTACATTCAGTAATCACCATCGTTAATTACCACTATTAGGCTATATTATTATATCGTTAAAACAACAATAAAAGAAATTACTATATGTTATATATATTTCACTTTGTGAAACACTCATGAACATACTATTATAAGTGTCATTTACTTCAATCCTTACTACTAAGTATGCGTGCATACAAACTCTTACCAAACAACCCATATGTAAAATATGAATGAATTTGTCATCAATATACATAAAATAAAAGATGTGACCTATTATTTGTTGCAAGCTTTCTTTTGGTTTTGTGATGTTCGAGAGTCCAATCTGATTTAAAATTTTGATACTAATAAAAGAGTCGAATATTACTTCTAAATGATGGCTTATAGATGTTTTTTTATTGCAATGATATGAATACAATATTAAATCTAAACCTAAACCTAAACCTAAATAAAGAAAATATTAACAATAATAATTACTTTATCCTAATATATGTACACTAATAATTACTCCCTTCATCCTAAATGAAGAAAATAGTATAAACCTTAAAATAAATGAAAAATTACACAATTAAGCAAACATATACTACTTATCATAGCTATAGTTTTAAATAATCACTACTCACTAGGAATGTCATCCAAGTTGGTATAGGCTGTGTCTAGTATTTTTATAAATAAGCTCCCAATTTTATAAATTTAGAATTTACTAATTGTACAAAATCCAGATTTTGCGTATGCTTATGTTAGCTTGTGTACAATTATCATGTTGATACATTTGATTTGTATAATTTCTGAAAATTCTAAATGTATAAATATAAAATTTGTATATACCTACCTTGTTTTTATATTGGTGAATTATACAAACGGATTTGTATATTGGCAACGAATTGTACAAACAAATTTGTATATTAGCATGGAATATACATATGGATATGCGCACAACTGCTATAGCTACAGTTACAAAGTGTAATTACCTAAGATATAACTATTTCTGCCTATTAAGTTTCAAGATTAAGCTATTTTTGAAAATTCTACTAAAATAAATTACTCCCTTCATATCTTAATATATGTGAACTAATAATTATTTAACTTACTATAATTGCTCCCTTTATATACTCCCTTTGAATCATCAACGAATTTAAAAAATTACATTAAAAGATTAAAAAAATATTAAGAAGTCTCCACTTTTAATGAAGTAACAATAACAATATATAGTAACTTTTCTCTTTTTTCAATTATTCTTTATAAGTGCTCTATATGGATATTATTTCGGCAAATATACTAAAAAGGAAACGTTATACTCTTGTTACAAACAATATTTATTTTTAGATCTCTACATAATTCAAATAAGTAAAAACAAATTAATAGGCAATTTTATTATGACAATGGAAACCCGCAGTCGCTACCCTTTAGGTTCGCACAAAGTAAAACCCCCATTTCTATGCAATTGCTCATGAGCCACATAGGAGAGGTAGCAGCATTAGAAAAGTCCGATGCGACGAGCTCGACCTAGAAGGCAAACCCCTTGCTTTTGCTAGTAAAGCTTTTCGAACTTGAGACCTCCAACATGGAAATCCCAAGCTCAAACCACTAGACCACTCCAAAGGGTATTAATAGGCAAAATTTTAGTTAAAGCTTTTTTTCTAATTCTTTGTTCCATATATTTTAGACCTTTTTGCTGTATGGGGTGGAGTGTTGACCAATAAAAAACTTACATGTTCAGAAGATGTAGGTAGCGGAGATCTGGATGTTGAGATGGATGTTTGGACATACCAGGAGTGATAAGATTAGGAATGAGACCATTCAGGAGAAGTTAAAGTTAGCCCCTGTGGCTGACAAGATGAGGGAAGCGAGACTACGATGGTTTGGACATGTGCAGAGAAAAAGTGCCGATGCTTTTGTTAGGAGGTGCGAAAGATTGGATTTAGGGGTTACACGGAGGAGTAGAGGTAGACCGAAGAAGTACTGGGAGGAGGTGATCAGATAAGATATAGCAAAACTTGATCTCACCGAGAACGTGACCTTAGATAGAAAGGAGTGGAGGTCGCGAATTAGAGTAGCAGGCTAATAGGCTAGTAGGGTTAGGGTGATGTCTGTCCTTGGGATATAGAACGTGACCTTAGATAGAAAGGAGTGGAGGTCGCGAATTAGAGTAGCAGGCTAATAGGCTAGTAGGGTTAGGGTGATGTCTGGCCTTGGGATATAGTAGGGTAGTAGGATTAGTCGTGTCTTTATATCATGTGTTGTTATTACCCGTCTTATATATGTTAATTTTAACGTACTTACATATTATTATGTGATTTTTGTTATTAGTCGTTCTTCCTTTTTTCTTTTTCTTTTCCGTTCCCCCTTTTCTCATATCTAGTTTATTCTTCTTATGGGTTTTTGAGACGAGAGTTCCCAGGAAACAATCTCTCTACCTCTGTGAGGTAGTGGTACGGTCTGCCTACATTTTATCCTCCCCAAACCCCACTCGTGGGATTCTAGTGGATATGTTGTTGTTATTGTTGTTAAATATGTAAGGTATCTTTCCATAAAAAAAACGCTAACTACAAAAGGGGTGGGTGTTAAAAATCTCAAAATCAGTTTCATGTGTAACAAAAATAACGACACCACAAAGCAAAACAAACATTTACCTTATTGAAAATATAAGATAAAGGAAAAAATCTTGACAACAAAACCAGTTTTCCTAAACTTGTTATAGCGTATCTCTGAGGCCATGCACAATTACATATGTGCGTCCTTGGTGATTTCTGTGATTGTGAAAACACTTAAAGGGAAAGGTTGTGACGATTGGATTGGGAAGTATGTACTGTTACGAATGTTTATATTTTAGAAAATCTATAAGTGAGGATAACGTTAACAAGACAGAAAATAATAGCAAGTTGCTATGCTTCAACAGGGAAATGTTAGAAATAAGCGTTGTTCAACATAGACATAAAGCTGCATCTGTTCATAGCATTTGATTCCTTTTTCGCCTCCATCTTGATCAACATTTTACTCATTAGCGCCTGAATCTGTTCATTAGGAACCTGTTCATAAGCATCTCCATCTTGATCAGCATTTTGCCCATTAGTTTCTCCACTTCCGCAGTTAGAAACATGTCTACATTCACAATCAAATTACATTTAGTGTCCATATTTTGGAGCAGTGCATTCCGGATAGATTGCTGCATAAGCTTTTCTTGGAATGGGAGAATGAGTTCGGGCTTTCGTTTATTTAAAGGAGAAAACATGATAACTTGCTTTATTCTCTTCACTGCATCATTTTTACCTAGATTTGTTGCACTTGAGTCAAGGGTCTTTCGAAAACAGCCTCTCTGCCTCGACGAGGTGGTGTTAAAGGCTGCGTACATTCTTCCTTCCCTAGACCTTATTTG
This sequence comes from Solanum virginianum, assembly GCA_000787875.1. Taxonomy (NCBI): domain Eukaryota; kingdom Viridiplantae; phylum Streptophyta; class Magnoliopsida; order Solanales; family Solanaceae; genus Solanum; species Solanum virginianum. Next base: position 18,779 of record DF358040.1, read on the forward strand.
TGGGATTTCACTGGGTATGATGGTGTTATAAATCAGCATTCTGATTGTAGACAAGAACATTTTGGTGTCTCTTGCAATTTCTTTTTCTTTATTATATTGAGTTATAAAAAGAAGTGGATCATTAATCAGTGATCAGTCCGTAAGCTCTGTAAAACTGTTCTCCGCAACAGGATTAATCTTTGACAATAATATTATCAATCTCATGATAGAACTATTTTATGCCACGTTTTCTCAAGTGCTTGTGCATTTTCTGTTTGGCATCTGTAGCAAATAAGGAAAACTGCAAACATTTCTTTGTTTTGAGTTATTATATCTTCTTGATTAGAACTTGTTATGCTGAAGAGTTGACTATTACACTGCTTTTCCTGTGGCTTTCAACCCTGCAGGTTGAGGGATTATGCAAACTCATCAGCCAGAATTATCGATCCCTAAAGTCGATTAAATTCATCCATTGCAAGTTTACAGTTGCTTCTTTCAATGCAATTTGTGATGTGCTATGCATGCACAGTCCTCAAGCACTTATAATGCAACATTTCTCAATCAAGACATCAAGCTTCCTAAATAACAACTTTCTTTCCTTGCCTGCTGGACTGATATCTTTGCTATCATCAGGGAGGTACAGCGAATTTCACTGCAGTTTCCATCAGCTCCTTTATTTAACTGTTCTATGCTTTATACTCATAATCGGCAGTTAAAAATCAAGTTGTTTAATGTGATGTATATCTTCACATTCATGTTATCATGAAACCAAGGATGTCATGTGAGTTCATATGTGAAATTCGCTCTTGTTGGTGCTTGTGTAATCTATCTGCTTATAAAGTTTTAACTACGATGATACTAGTGGCAGTAATCTCACAGATAGTGATATTCAGGGAGTTTCCTGGATGAAGAAACTGAAATTTGTTAAAATGTTCAATCTTACAAGTGTAATCAATGACCTAGTGGACAGCATCTATCTATATAATTTCTCCTTAAATTTAATATCATACATTTTGGTTTTTTTCAATAGTGGGAACTTTGGTTATTACAAAACTATATATCTGCAATAATCTCATTTCTTTCAAGCAGAATTGGGTAACGCTGTGGGATTAGTAACATCCAGAGAGTTCAAACTTGACTCATAGTTTTTCTTCTCTTGGAGACAATGTTCATGCCTGTCAATTTAGTTCTTAAATGGGAGAAAATTCTTTTTAAGCCTGTATTTGACGCTTATCTCAGAGATGCCGAGGCTGTCATGTGATAGTTATGATTTGAGTACTTATGTATTGCAGTTCCTTGTTAATTCTGTGCATCATGGTACATGACATTTACTGTAACCCAATAAATGATCCCGTGGACTTACATTTGTGCATCATGGTTCTGTTAGATGCTTGTCTTCATTATGCTTATCAGAAAACCATCTTCCTTGGCATTTTGCGTGGATGGTTTTTGAGACCCTCGTTGATGCTTCATCTAGTATTGCTGTTCTGGACCTTTCAGAAAACAATGTGAGTAACAACATTGATATGCTTTTGTTCTATTATACTGATGTAATCATCAATCGACTAATAGAAGATTTCACACCGCAGATCAGGGGATGGCTTTCTCATATTAAATGGAAGCACAGCAGTATCACAGAGCCATCTGGGACATATAATTTATTGAAGTCATTAAAGGAGCTTAATTTAAGGTATGTTTTGACTTTTCTATTCATGCCTCAAAGAAGTCTCCTCTCATACTGAACTGCTTTAGAATAAGCAGTTCCATAGTAATTTTAAGTCTTCACAAAAAATGTATTTGTACTGTCATCTATGTTTACTTGGTTTTCCAACTTTAGGAACTGTAATCTACAGAGTGATGATGTGGATTGTCTCAGACATACACTGGTCCACATACCTAATCTAGAGCAACTTGATCTCAGTGACAATCCTATCGAGACTTCTGGCATCAGGTTTGTTGAGTTTAACCATCCATGTATAATGGCCAACTTGCTAAGGTCTCACAAGTGTGTTTTTCTTTCAGGTGTCTAATCCCCTACTTCAAAGAGACCCCAGATAAATATGTTACTCTTGTCGAATTGAAGTTGGAAAGTTGTGATCTTACATGCTCTGGAGTTTGTGAACTTCTAGAAGCTCTTTCATCTTTGAGAAAACCTCTGAATTTTCTTTCGATTGGAGGCAATACTCTTGGCAGGTTTGTAAAATAGATACGATTACAAAATTTAATTCAACTTTCACAATTCTTCTCCTAATGTGATATTTTCCGAGGGAAAACGACATATGACCTAGAGAGTGAGTTTATCAGTTGGCCTTCACATGCTTTCTTTGTGCTTTAAGCTTGTTAGAGGTTACTGTTCCAGTTTATCAACTAAAGCTGCCTTTTTCTCGGTTATATTGATCCTATATTAAACTGCTTAGACTGATAGGGTTCATGTCGTCATGGAAAATTTGCTACAGATCTAATCTTTTCCTTTTCTCCTGGGAATTGCTATATCAGGTTATTTAATTATTTGGTATTTTGATGTTTTTCCCTTCGTTGTGAAGTAAACTCTGTAATAGATCACCAAAATCTGAGAACCTGTTGCATTTGATTTCTCACGGACTTCAAGACATCAGATCTCCTTTTAATATTTGCTAAATATCTCATTTGACACTATTCATACTGCAGAAGCCTGTCTGTGCGACATTACCCTTTCTTATCCTCACTTCCAACCTTTTCCATGGGAACAATTTCTTAATATTCTTATTGCCCAACTTTTTTTGTAGTGAGATAGGAACACCACTGGGGAAGTTTCTATGTGGAGGTATTCAAGCTCTTGATATTGAAGACATTGGACTAGGTTATATTGGCTTCATTAGAGTTGGCAAAGAGTTAGTAAAGGAAACAAAGCTCCGCTCCATCAACATAAGGTTAAAGGGAATTTTTGTTGAACTTTAGCTTATGGATTTTGAACTAGGAGTGACATGTTCATTAAACTTATGCAGCAAGAATCGAGGTGGAATTGAAACTGCAAGATTTTTGGCGAAGCTTTTCTCTCATGCCCCAGATCTTTCAACAGTAAACGCAAAATTCAACTTTATGCCCAAAGAATCTTTGCCAATCCTTGGCTCTGCTGTGAAAGCTGCAAAAGGTACAAGTTTCTAATGCGCTGTTTCTTCTCATGTTTTGGTTTCTCTCTGTTGCCGATTTTCAAAATAGTATTGACAGCGGGTGGCCAATATAAATTGACAATTCAGGCATTCGGATCATATCAATCTCTTATCTTCCTTTTGTCAGTTGCTAATAATGGAGCGATAAATTGTGAAAACAAAGTCACAATTGTCTATTTAGCATGTGACCTCATATCAATCTCTTATCTTCCTTTTGTCAGTTGCTAATAATGGATCGATAAATTGTGAAAACAAAGTCACAATTTTCTATTTAGCATGTGACCTATCTCTTTTGCTGTCTCTTTGGGTTAGGTGAGTGTAAAGTTCTATAAGAAAATAGCACTAGAGATGAATGCAACCCATCTGCAAGAACCTGACAATGAATAAATAAAATATCAAGCATGTGAAATTGAAGAATGAAATCTACTATTATATAAAAATATCAAGATCGATCATTATCTCAACAAAAGATAAGTTACTCGATAGTGGAGCTAGTACTGCTAATGAAATTTTTTTAGCCCTTTAAATGAAAAAAATAGACAGAAATACACAACAAGAATTTTTCCTATTTAATACGCAAGACATGAAATGTCGATGCACACATGTCAGTAGTTTCACGGTTTGAATCATGCTGTGTACTAAAGTTTGGAGGAGGGTAGAGGAGCAGGCTCATACCCAGAGTTTGGAACCTGCTATGCCTTACGAAGTGCGCTTGGGCTAACAAATTTGGGTCACAGGCTTTCTCCCGTATGAAAAACTTCCCTATTTAGAGGTTCTTTTAATATTTACTATAATGCACGAATATGCATTGGCAAGCTTAGTGAAAAAAGAAGTTTGAATATTTGCTATGTTAATATCAATTGGACCTGTTCATCTGGAAATCTTGGTTCAAACTCTTCGCTATTGGGTAAAAGATGTCTCTTCTTTACATTTATTACGTTCGGTTGAAATTATGGAGGGAATTGAGATGTATAAGAGCCTCACTTTTATTTTCACACAAGTTGGTGGAAATCCAACCACTTTAGCTCTCTACTTAGCCTAGTTAATTTTCCCATTTTTTTTTTCATTTAGCTGTCTACTGCACTTTCCAGTTTTCTGTTCATGTTTTAGCATATCATTAGGTTTTAGTTAGTTTCATGTTTCTATGAAAAAATTTCCCACCTTTTTCATACTTAATTTTATCATGCTTTCACGAGGTAGGAGTAAGACTGCTTACACACCATTCTTCCTAGACTCCACTTGTAGGATTATACTAGATATGTCGTGTGTTGCTATAATTTTCTGAGAAACTAGAAGGGACATGTGAGTTGAAATGGACATTTAAATGCATGTCAAAAGCTTTCAATGTCACTTAATTGTGGAATTCATTGACCTTTTTCCTTTGCTATTGGTTAGGTAAACTGAAGCGTTTGGATTTGAGGCGAAACATCTTATTTGGACAACAATTTACTGTATCTGAGTTGGCTGCGTTTCAAACCACTGGATCTTCTTTTTTGCAACTCTCGGCTTCACCAGCTGTACATGAGCCTTATGATGATGATCCTTAGTTGCTCCATGAGGTTCTGATCCTGTTGTGTATCATGTTTGGAATTTGAGCGGAGAAAGGTAGACGGAAGCAGTACCATTGTGCTCCTCTTCTATCGCGTTTGCTGGTGACCTGGTGTAAAGGTTGATTAGCATCTCCAGCCTCCCCCCCCCCCCCCCAAAAAAAAAAAA
>DF358040.1:27226-114830 GCA_000787875.1 Solanum virginianum
TTTTTTTTTTTTTTTTTTTTTTTGATTATTATGGTTTGTTGCCTTTACATTTGTTCATAGGGTCATTGGACAAGAATCACAGAGCCGGTAGGTGGCAGGCTATCCTATAAGCCTCCTATCTTTGATATAAATGCACCAGATTTGTACATTCCATTCATGGCATTTGGTACCTACGTTGTTCTGGCTGGTTTATCGTTGGGTCTCCAGGGAAGGTAAGCAATGTTTTCTCAAGCTTGCTTAACTCTGGTTTCTTGGTGCTCAATAATGAGAAGTTCTTTGATTCTGTACTGTCAAATTTCCGTGTGGAATTTGGTCAGTGGATGCTTACCTCATTTCTGGTTAAATTGCCAACAAATGTATACATTCTCATACAGAAGACAAAACTGCTGCTTAAAATTGAACTTATTAGAATGGTTAGCACAAACCCCCAAGGCTTATCTCAAGTGGCTAAGGGTGGAGGATTTGTAGTTGAGGTCACAGGTTCAAACCCCACACCATGCAAAAGCGAAGCCTGGTATTTAAGGGAGAAGACTGTGGTTGGTCCAAAGGGCGGACCACGGATGGATTTCTCGGTTATCAAAAAAAAAAAAAAAGAATTGTTAGCACAAGTACTTATTCCATGTAGCTGTCTGCTAAATGAGAATCGCCATCTCCTTCCATTGTCTCCTCTTCTTAAATTTTGATGTCCTAGGTTGGCTATGCATATCCGTTGAGATACCAATTAAACTTTATTATATATTTAAAATAAATGTGGATTCAAAAGTGAACACAAGGCTACTTTCAAAAAATTTGAACTTCTTTTAGTAAAGTGAGTTCAATGTCCAAAATTTTAAAAAACGAAAAAGACAAATAAGTTGGGCCATCAAAGTGAGATCTTGTAGTAGGGGTATGATACAGGTAACATAGCTTGTCTTATAGGTATATGCTTGTACCCATTCACCCCCACCCCAAACCCCAACCAAACCAACCCCCAAAAAGTTCTTTACCTTTCCTTTTTTGCATGTTGTCACATTCTGTAACTTGCAATACTATTGAGGTATGGAATAACATCCTCCATTACATCCTCTTCCTTTTGGTTTGTGTTGATGATTCTGAATCTTCTTGGTTGTCGCCAGGTTTACCCCAGAGGCTCTAAATTGGCTGTTCATCAAGGGGCTAGTTGGTTGGTTTTTAGAGGTTTCTTTGCTGAAGATGACATTGTTATCACTGGGTAGTGGAGAGGCTCCTCTCCTTGACATCGTGTCATATGCTGGATATGCTTTTGCAGGATTGTCCATAGCTCTTCTTGGAACAATTATATGGAGCCATTCTTACTACTTCTTGCTGCCATGGACAAGCTTGTGCATGGGAATATTCTTAGTGAAGACAATGAAGAGAGTTCTTTTTGCAGAGGTGAGAACATATGATTCAAGCCGACATCATTACCTCCTCCTCTTCATCGCCCTAGCTCAGTTCCCACTTCTCTTTTGGCTTGGAAAGATGAGTCTTAATTGGTTCTTTTGAGAAAGAATATTCTTTTTTTATCTCCAGCACTAAAATGGTGTGAAATGTAATGTGAACAATTTTGTGTAGGATCTCCATGTACCTGCAACTGAATCATATCTTACAGGTGGTGTTACATGTAATTTATCCTAAATTTTATATGTTGGTGCATTTTCGTATCTTTGAAGTTTTAAATGAAAGAAACTTTCAAGTCAAGATGTTAGCTGTGGTATTATTTCATCTGAATTTTTTGTTAATTTCATGTAATACAAGTGAATACACAACATGTAGACATTTTAAAACTAGCGCTGATGTGGAAGTTTAATCAAAGTCAATTTCAGCACACTAACATTGCAGTGTTAACAATTAACGCAATTCTTGTGGCGTTTGGACTAGTTTGCAAACTCTCCCATCAACAAGTACGAATCACCTCCCTCTACCAACACTATAATACGTAAGAAGAAATTGGTATCGATTGGTGTAAAGTATAAGATATAATCGGGATAAAATGGAAAATTATTTATTTCATTATTATAGAATAAATTATCCAATATATATTATGAAATAATTTATTGCGAGATAATTTATCTTTGAGTAAGTTGTTCCCAGCCAAACAAGTTCGGCTTTCTATTGCGTTGGGATTTAATATGATTTAACTTATTGAATTGATAATTTAAATACATCTTATATTATTATTAGTAAATTTTGTTTATTTTTTGAGTAATTAGTCTTACTTTTTTAGAGGTTAAAACTCCATTTGAATTTCCAAATTTCACTCGCACTCCTGAATATCTTATATATCTTGGAAAGGAAGAAAAGCATAACCCAAAATCCGAAACCTATTCACAAAGCCCTCTTCCTCCGCTCTCTTCTCAGTCACAGCTAGAAGTCATGGGTCAGGGAACACCCGGCGGTCTTAACCGGCAATTGCCCGGCGACCGGAAAAACGATGGAGACAAGAAAGAGAAGAAGTTCGAGCCAGCTGCTCCACCCGCACGCGTCGGTAGGAAACAGCGCAAACAGAAAGGTCCCGAAGCGGCAGCTCGACTACCAACAGTTACGCCGCTGACGAAGTGCAAGCTTCGTCTTCTAAAGCTTGAGAGAATTAAGGATTATTTGTTAATGGAAGAAGAGTTTGTGGCTAATCAGGAACGATTGAAACCTCAGGAAGAGAAGACTGAAGAAGATCGATCTAAAGTTGATGATCTACGTGGATCTCCGATGAGTGTGGGGAATTTGGAGGAGCTTATTGATGAGAACCATGCTATTGTTTCGTCGTCTGTGGGACCGGAGTATTATGTTGGGATCTTATCGTTTGTTGATAAAGATCAACTTGAACCAGGATGTGCTATATTGATGCATAACAAGGTATTGAACTTTGTTAGTTTGTAGTTCTTTGAATATTTGATATGCTCTTAGATTTTAGGGTTTCAATAGGACTTGGCTTTTCCCTCATCATTGCAATTTAGACATAATCCTGGGTAACTTTGAGATTTGTTTGCATTTGAGTTAAAAAATGCAGGTGGAATTATGGTTCCATTTTATCAAATTGTGATTCTAACTGTTGAGAATTTAGTAATTTAGCACTTTGGAGTGCGAAGTAGTATGAATAAAGGAAGTCACAGGATTCATGTTTGGTATCACTGTATTTTATGTGGCCGAGTATTTATAATGCTAAAAGAATTATCTTCTAATTGGGAGCTTTTTTAGTGTGTAATAGCTGAAGAGGCTGTGCTATATATTTGGTTCATTTATTACTGTTCTTTGTTGTTGGTAATAATAATCCCTCAGTTATGTTGAGGCAGCTCCAGAGGTTTATCAGCTATTTTGTTCATTGGTTAATAAGTACTTCATAGCTGGTCGGCAGTCTTATTGGCCCTTTAAGGACTTCCTCACCAATATGATCTTACATGGTATGTTAAGGACATATCTGAAGATTCTTTTCTTCCCTTAGGATTTTTGTTTTTTACATAGCGGAAACTATGGATGGCTGTTAGAATTTAGCAGAATCCAAATGGAATGACAGGTGATATTCTATCATTTTCATAGTCTGAACTTTTTGAAATCTTCAAAATGCTAGTGTGATGGTCATTTGGATACTTCAGAAATGAAGTGAAATGAGCTGATTAAACAATAAAATAGCCACAAAAAAAGGTAAAAAAATGAAGAAGTAAAGTTAGGGCATAGATTGGTTTTGTTAAATCGAAAGACATTATCCTATAATTGTTGGGTTTGACACCCCTTGTGGAGAAAAGGTTCTCATATTTGCAAATGTGGAACAACCTTCGCTTGTGGAGGCACAATCACACTTTGTCTTAGAGCCTTGAAATTTACTTCATTGGATGTTGTGTTAACCATTATGCAGAAACACAATTTGATTGATGCATAACCTTTGAAATTTTTGAGATCATGATTTGATTTTGGACGATAGTACTAGCATTCATTATTACACAACAGAGCTTCTATGTTTTCACCAATTTTGATGGTTAGAGTTTTTGACTAGTTGGAAACTTCTTTAGTGGATAATTTACCTTTGTGTTTCTTTTCCAAACTTTTGCCTTATAATATTCTTTTTGGCCATTTATTTTGACATGCTATCTTGTTTGTTTGGTAGTAATTTGTGTGCAAATCTGTTTAAAAAAAAATTGGGTGCAAATCTCTTTCTTTTATTCCTTTGAAGTATTGGTGAAAGTGTGCAAGTCTGAGAGTGGATCATTTTGACAATATGATTTCTTCAATTCAGGTTCTGTCTGTTGTTGGGCTTCTACAAGATGATGTTGATCCAATGGTGTCTGTCATGAAGGTTGAAAAAGCTCCCTTGGAATCATATGCTGACATTGGTGGATTAGATGCCCAAATTCAGGAGATTAAAGAAGCAGTTGAGCTTCCTTTGACTCACCCTGAGTTATATGAAGACATTGGTATTAAGCCTCCTAAAGGGGTAATTCTGTATGGAGAGCCTGGGACCGGCAAAACATTACTTGCCAAGGTTTGTGAAATTTCCCTTTGTGTATGATGAGCTTAGCATAGGCCAATTTACGCTTTGACTTCCCTAGTTGGAATCAACAAGTCCATAGTGCTAGTAAATGAAGTTCTTGAAGTACAGTTTGCAGAGTCTTTGTGCTACAGCTATAAAATACATGCCATATCTCTGAAGAGGCTAACAGTCAGATGGCAATGTGTAGCCAAGTTCAATTTAAGTAAGGTGGTTTGGGCGCTTCACATTTTGACTTCCCGTCGAAATAGTGTCTGATACATTTTGTGCTAGAATGTATCTCGACTAATGCCATCCATGCAATTTGTTTGGCCCTGTGTGTACATGTGTAGACAGTTTTGATCAACTAGTTATTGAGTGCTTTTCATCTACTTTCAGAACATCTAGCCCATAATAAGATAATACTCATAAGCTTTATTAAACCTTTTTGTTCAGGCAGTTGCAAACTCCACTTCAGCAACTTTCCTGCGTGTTGTGGGAAGTGAACTGATTCAGAAATATTTGGGAGATGGGCCTAAATTGGTCAGGGAGCTCTTCAGAGTTGCTGATGATCTCTCACCTTCCATTGTCTTTATTGATGAAATTGATGCAGTCGGTACAAAAAGGTAACAACTGGGATCTGTTATTGAGGTTGGAATTCCTGATGTGTATTAATTAATACATTATTCCCGTAGGTGTGGAGGTTGAAATGCGTGATGTGTTTTAAACTTATATGTTCTTGCTTTAGGTATGATGCACACTCAGGTGGTGAAAGAGAGATTCAGAGGACTATGTTGGAGCTGCTGAACCAGTTAGATGGTTTTGATTCCAGAGGAGATGTGAAGGTGATTCTTGCAACAAATAAAATTGAGAGTCTGGATCCAGCCCTGCTTCGGCCTGGTAGGATAGACAGGAAAATTGAGTTCCCTCTTCCTGATATTAAAACAAGGAGGCGCATTTTCCAGGTTTGTGCATTACATTATGAAATTACTCCATATGATGCAATTGGTGTACATACTGTTTTATGAACCACGTTGTATGTGGCGTGCAGATACACACAGCAAGGATGACTTTGGCTGATGATGTCAACCTAGAAGAATTTGTTATGACTAAGGATGAATTTTCGGGTGCTGATATCAAGGCAATATGTACTGAAGCTGGATTGCTTGCTTTAAGAGAGCGGCGTATGAAGGTGAGACATGAAAATGTGGAAGTCCTTTTGATTTATATTTTCATGATGTCTGGGCTTATTCTAAAATTATGTCTGAAAAAAGCCAGGGAGTAAGCATTGCCTGATTGATTTGGGCTTTTGGGCTTTGAATGATATCTTTTTTTTTTAAAGGTTTATTGGACAGACACGAAGTTCTTGACTTGCAGATATTAAATGAAGGGCTCTGATCTTAATAATTATCTAATATTTATGGAGTTCGATTTTATTTTCCCTAAATAAATGCACCCTCCATCTTATTCTATCTTCTTGTGTGCGCCAATAAGTGCGTTCTCCATCTTATTGTACTTGTGTGGTTGGGACTTGGCAGAAATATGACTATGGCCTGGATGAACAATGCAGAAACATGCTCAGGATGTTACTGGAAATGTGTTTGAATTTTTGGAACTTGCCCAATATGGGCCATTTCTTTTCTCTGACACACGTCTTATGTCTAGTATGAAAAAGTAGATCTTAAAGAAATGGAAGATCAAATATCTATCTATAGTTAAACTTCTGCACTGTTCTTTTTCTGGCAAATTATGTTTGATAATACATATTAATGATAATTTCTTGTTTTTATTCATGGCCTGTGGGGTGGTAGCATAATACATATCTTGACTGTGGAACTTTTAATCTACCTGGTACTAGATGTTGATAAGATTATATACTATATCTACAGGTTACTCATGCAGATTTCAAGAAGGCCAAGGATAAGGTCATGTTCAAGAAGAAAGAGGGAGTGCCAGAAGGGCTTTACATGTAATCATGGTGGATCACTTGTGTTCATCTTTGTTCTTCACTTGATTACTCTGTTTTCAGTTAAAACTTTAGTTCTCTTTAACTACGTTGATGTTTCGGGTCTCCTGGCAAAAACAATATATTACATTGAGAACTTCCGGTTGGTTGTCAGTTTATGGTTTTGCGCTTAATCTCTTTTCCACATCAACTTCTGATGTTTTGCATCAGCCGCTTCATTTGTGTTGGAATTCTGCTTTCGACATCTCATTGGCTTCATCTCCTGTAAATGAGGATTGGGGTATTTCAGTTGCTTCGTTATGGCTTCTGGGCTTCTCAGTAGGGATGGCAATGGGGCGGGTGTGGGGTAGGTTGAGCTCAATCCGCAAATTCCCCCTGCATGATATTTTTTAAATTTTCAACCAAGCTCGCATTGCGTTGTATATACTTGTCCTGCATAAATTCGTTTCACTTAAATTTTAAAGTTCTTTTATTTTTTAATTGAATTTAATTTTTTTTGGCTAATTAACTATTTTTAGTTGATATTTTAACAATTGTTTCTTAATTGTTAATTAAAAGTTTAACATTTAACAATTAATAATTTACCTGACATGTCTAGTTTAAATTTTAGAAAAAATAAAATTAAAGTTAATATTTAATATAAAAAGTTTATATCTTTAATTTTTACTAATTAGAAGATTTTTATTTCTTTGAATTCCCATTTGACTTTTTAAATCCGCAATTCGTCCCATCTTGTATTAGTTTCCTGCATCCCCCCACCCTGTATAGCTCTAAATCTGCTCTGCCCCGTTGCCATTCCTAGGCTTCGGCAATGATGCATAGCACCTCAAGTGACTCAGTTTTGTCTATAATTTAAACGATTATCGTTGAAGTGCACTTATAAGGCAGTGCTTTGTGACACGACCCGCGAGGTACGAGGCGCAAATTGCAGCACCCCGCGGAGTCCCGGCGTCCCATACCACCGAAACAACGCAAGTCATGCCCGCACCGTGCGGCGCCTCGAGGTTCCGCTCCTCAAGGCTTGCCTTACCCACATGCGGATCCAACTGGTTTCGCCCTACCATGGGCTCATCAGGAGAGCGGCGATAGCTCTCGACCAGCTTTGCCGTTCGAACGCTTCGGTCTACGTCATAGTCAGGTCCAAGACCAGCGACAAGCTCCCCCAACTTAACGGGGTCGGCATGCCTAACTCTATTAGCCCTCAGCGTCTTAGGCAGTGGCGTGCAGATACACACATCAAGGATGACCGTCGCGCTGAAGTCTCTGTATGCTGCTTGGTGATGGCCACCCAAGTACCGACATACGTGGAGGGATTGATGTGAGACTCATGCTCGCTTCCTTGCACTGCAGATTTACCCTGGATGCAGCGTTATCGTAGCACGTGACCAGTTTATGTGCCACCGTGCTCGCTAGCTCCCTCAACACTTCCGCATTATGCATGTTGGGAACCCCACCTGGTGATCTTCCATCCCGAGTACCGCTGAGGTTGGAGTATTTGTTCGGTAGTCATGGAGTTTTGAGATGCGGCTTTCTCCTAGTGCAGGCATGAGGCTTTCTCCTTTAGTGCACCCATGCGGCTTTCTCCCAGTGCAGGCACCTCCCCGGACCAAATATGATGCCCAGAGTCCAAGACCACCTTCCGGGTCTCCGCCCCGGATACAGTTGCGAACAAAGGATGGAGTTGCAGCTTTCAGTCTTCTAGACAGCACGTTTGCTCTGATAGCACCTGACACGACCCGCGAGGTACGAGGCGCAAATTGCAGCGCCCCGCGAAGTCCCGACGTCCCATACCACCGAAACAACGCAAGTCATGCCCGGACTGTGCGGCGCCCCGAGGTTCCGCTCCTCAAGGCTTGCCTTACCCACATGCGGATCCAACCGGTTTCGCCCTGCCATGGGCTCATCAGGAGAGCGGCGATAGCTCTCGACCAGCTGTGCCGTTCGAACGCTTCGGTCTATGTCATAGTCAGGTCCAAGACCAGCGACAAGCTCCCCCAACTTAACGGGGTCGGCATGCCTAACTCGATTAGCCCTCAGCGTCTTAGGCAGAACTCGCCTTAAACGCTATCGTCACCTCCCTTTATGCCCACGGGCAGATACTATCGTCCAGTTTCCGCTCAATTCGATAGGGTCTGGCACGACACTTCTCTAAGGGCGTGACATTTGACCTTAATGAAAGCAAAAGATACAACCATTTGCAAGTGTTATCTTTTGATTTAAAAGTGCTTCGAACTTTTTTTTTTTTGATGGACATTTATAATGTACTTGAGTTGTGGTACAAGTTGGATGCCCAAAAGGCGGAATTCTTTCGTTTAATAAATGTTTAAAATTCCTAGTATGATAATGCAAGAACCTAAACATAGTAGCAAATTAGACTTCCAAGTAATTTGTCCATGATGCATCACCTCTCTACACAAGATTATCGTATACGATATCAACATTGATAGAGCAAACAATTCTTGGAGATATTGATTTTTCTAATTTAATATAGATTTTTCCTATAATTTAAAAAATATCATAAGTTTATCCTATAATTTTGGTTATTATATTGCAAAATAAAGATCTCTTTCTTCAAATAAATTGCATCTTGATACTTAATTTTTAGGCGTCAGAGCATCATTTGTCCAATTTTTTAGATGTGACCTAATTCTAGGATGCACATTATTTGAAATCGCAAGATTTAATTTTTTTAATTAAATTTTGTATCTAATTAAACTAAAACAAATAAATTAAAATACGAATTGTAAAATTATACTATCATAGCAAGTAAAAAAGCGCAAGTCTAATTTTCCCGGTGACTCCAAACTCCCCATTATGGCAAGTAAATATATAAATTTCCATAGAAGGGCTATTGAATTTATCATCTAAAAATATGGTCAAACTATACGGTCTAAAAAGTATTCCCAAAAAGGGGACCAAATCAATAGTCCAATAACAAGTTACTATAGAAAAATTCATAATATAATGGCAAGTAAATATATAACTTTCCATAAAAGGTCTATCCATATGAACAAAATCTAGAGTTAAAAATATACCAAAAAAAGGACCAATTTTTCTAGTATAAATAGAGCCCCAAAGACACACATTTTTGTGCACACAACAAAACATACATAGATACAAAATCATTAGATCTAAGAAAATGGCTATTAACAAATCCATTTTACTAATTGGATTATTTTGTTTGGCTCTTTTTGTGATTGCAAGTGAAGCAGATGATGTTGTCCTTTTAGGACCATGTGACCAATTCCCAGATTGTAATGCAGCTTGTGTTGCCCAGGGATATCAGAATGGAAAATGTACTAAAATTGCTGGGGGAATTTTGGGTTGTTATTGTGCATCTCAATAATTAAGTTATTTGCCCTATTTTTCATAATTAAGTTTTTTGGATGTATGGATAATTAGCAATAAATCTTCTTCTATGTCTCCAATTCTATTTTAGCAATTTTTGTTTGTCTACTGTGATGATGAACTTTATTCATGTTCTTCCTTTTGATATTTGAAAAGTTCTGAAATTGTTAGAATGAATATAATTAATTAATAGAGGTTCGTTACCTCATTAGGTTTGACAAGATAAGGTTTAATCATTCTTGCTTGTAACTATTTCTACTGAGATTTTTTTCTTTTAATAAAAAGTTGCTAGACGCTATGTCTAGTGATATAAATTTTAAAAATATATGAAAAAAAGTTAAGTAGCGATAGATAATTTTTGTAGTTAAACAATGAATTTTATTGGTAAACCTATTTAACAATGAATTAGTAATAAATTATTTTAAAACAAATTGTTAGTTACGAGCTGGCATGACAGATTAGCATTATAAAGGATTTGAATTTTAAAAAAAGGATAAATAAATATTTATTGTAAAAATATGTCGCTGACTCTAGAAAGTAGACTAGATTTTTTGCGAAAAAGTGATTTTGAACGAGAGAAAGAAGTTTCGAATCCTTTTTCAACTCTTACTCCCCCACTCAGTGTTACTGTTCATCTTTAGCCACTCAATTTTTTTTATATTTCTTTTTATTTCTCATCAAATAAATGTTTCAAAAATTAAAATTTCATTAATGAAAACAAATAAAATCTTTTTATGTCTTATTTTATTTATTTACGGTGTTAATCTTCTTTCTTTAATTTCCAATAAAAGATTGGTGGCATTGAAGTAGAGAGTGATCCGTGTATTACTCTTTTTAACTTCTTAATTAGTGATGATTAGTTTAAACTGGGAGAAAAGACAATGAAATTACCTCAAATCCTAAGGGAATTTCTTTTAACCATTAAAATAGAGAAAAAATTGGCAAATTCTTCCCCTATTTATAACCCTAAAAAGAATAAGCAAACAAATTTCAAGAAACAAAAATAAAAATAAAGAAATCAAATAAGACTAGATATGGCAAGCATGGGATCTAGTAGAGTTTTTGTTAGCGGAGCATTCAGGCCTTTCAAGGTAATTTTTCCGCATATAGCTACTCAAAATATCTTAATTATATTGCATAGCGATAGTTTAGGTAATTATATTTCGTAATTACATTTATAGCAACATTTATACAATTCGCGCATTCACAGTGTTTGTATAATTCGCTACACAATTCACAGTGTTTGTATATTTCACTATACAATTTGATTCACGCACAACTTTTATATAGTCGCGCACAACGTTTGTATAAATCATGGCAGTTATACAAAATGCAAACTGTAATTACAACTAGACGTTTACCGCAAGTTGTAACTAATATAAACTATAGCTTTGTTGGCCAATTAACTAGTATATATTTGCTTATCTACATCATTTTTTCGTTCTTTTTTTCTTCCAATTTAATTTACTCACTCTATTTCAATTTAAATATCTTACTTTGATTTTATTTTGTTCCAGAAAGAATCTTAAAGTTTTACTTTTTATCCCATGATATTTTCTTTGTAGGTGCGTTGTCCTCTCTTGGTAACGCACACTATATCACATATATTTATGGAAGTTTATGAAGCCAAATCTGAATTAATTTTTGCAGCAAATAACAAATCGACACCTGGCAACAGCATTTAAAGATGAGGCTTATAGCACAGTACAAAAGGGTGCAGATGCAATGAAACAGGGTGCTAATGTTGCCAAGAGAGCCACCCAAGAAGTGAAAAATGAGACTGATGAGGTCACACATTTATATCTATTCTTTTCTAATTTTTCGATATTATAGTTATAGGAAGAAAATGTTCATTACTAGTGTAAAAAGAATAATTTGCATAAAATATTTTCACCAAAAATATACAAGATATTTTCATGTCTTCGGATAAGTTAGCCTATTCGTTATGAAAAATCAATGCTCCAGACTAAATAGAACTTACCAATGGCACTTGGCTTCTTCTATCGTAGAGCCAAAGACGCCTCAAGACAAGGTACAACTGTTGGGAAAGGGACATGATCAATAGAGCCTGGATGGATCCAAGCTGGACCAAATAGCTTTATTTGATTAAGGGGCTTTATTTAGTTCTTGTTCCTGTTAGGACTGATAGGAATCAAGTGTTTACGCGAAAGCTAGTAAAGCAACCTTCGAAAGACCACGAGTATGAAGATAAATGAGAAACATACCATAGAGAGACACAATATTTAATGTGGTTCGGTCAACTGACCTACATCCACAAGAGGAGATGAGCAATCCACTATATAAAAGAGAGTACATAATATCGAGAGAAATAACCTCTCCAATTCACTTAGAACAACTGACCTACATCCACAAGAGGAGATGAGCAATCCACTATATAAAAGAGAGTACATAATATCGAGAGAAATAACCTCACCAATTCACTTAGAATATAAAGAGGTTCACACACACTTGTGTCTCACAATTTCTCTCTATACACACAACTCTCAAGCCCTTATAGATATTGTGAATACTGCCAAACTAGAAGCAATAAGTTTCTATTTATATAATCATAAACTTTTTTCTACAAGAAAAGGATTTGTCAAATATGACTACATTGTGAATGCTACCAAACCAGAAGGAATGCGCCTCTATTTATAGAGTCATAAACCTTTTCCTACTAGAAAAAGAATTCGACAAATATGGAGAAATTCTATTTTTCTTTTCCTAATAGAAAAAGGATTCACCAAATATGGAGAGTTTCTGTTTTCCTTTTTGTAAAAGGAAAACTTCGATTATGGTAAGAAACTCAGGGCAAAAACCCAACAGTTCCGACGTTTGATCTTTAAGCATCTTTAGTTATTGGTCCACCTTCTAAATTATCAATCAATCAGTCATACTCTGCTAGGAAATTGACAATGTATGTTTTGAAAGGCGATACGCAAGGCGAAAGCAGTGGGAGAAAAGGTTGCAGACACAGCACAACAAACATGGGAAACAGTTAAAGAAACTGGTCAAAAAATGAAAGGTACTGTCAAGGGCAAAGCTGAAGAATCCACACAGGCTATAAAAGATAGTGTCAATAAGAGCATGAACACCAAGAACTGAATTCCTAAATTTCAACATACAGAGACATTATCTCTTAATTACTAAATTTTATTTTTTCATTTTTGACGTTTGTAAGATCGAAAACTTGTTTTTTTTTTCTTTTTAGTTTTGGTGAAACCACAGACAGAAGTTTGCGAGTTTGATGTATTACTGTAGAATGAGATTTAAACTTGGAATCTCAATGTAAATTTTGAATCCCCTAAACAATTGACTCAACCTTCATTCTAGGGGAATTCAAAATCTATATATGTACATAAATAAATATATATATATATATATATATATATATATATATATATATATACACACAAAAATCACCTTGGCATAATTTGCTAAGGCTTGTTTGTAGGATTTATCGACCTTTTAGATGCACTATTACTTAAAAGTTGAAAATTCTGAGCTTGATTGAACTTACCACTGATAATATAAAAATTCTTTATATATGCTATTATGCGTCAATACATATAACTTAAACTAGATTATAAATGATGGTCATTACATTGCCTAAACATAGAACAGACATAGAACACTATATATAATTCATTAGTTTCTCTATCAACTATGTAACTACAATGTGACACTCACACGACATATATAAATAATCTTCATAAAGATAAACACTATATATAATTCATTAGTTTCTCTATCAACTATGTAACTACAATGTGACACTCACACGACATATATAAATAATCTTCATAAAGATAAAACAATGGCATACTTCATAAACGCACATTCAAATTTGACTTCAACTGACAAGTTGGCATTCAAATTTTTAGAGTGCATATCCGGCACCTAAACTAGCAATGAAATGCCCCAACGAAATGCCCCAACTCATTTCTACTGTGTCTCGTAGAATCTTAGACTAACATGACTTATACATTTTAGAGGTATCTATTGTCTAGATGATCATTTTATTAGTTAAAGTATTTAACTAAAACATGAGAAATGAATTGAGATATCTAGATGTATATACTCAAAATTGAAGCGTTTACTCGCTTGTTAAATACAATTTTAGCCATTAGGAAAATGGTATAACTTATTTGTTTTTTGTTTTTTTCATTTTTATGAGACTCGTTTTCTATTCATTCCTTAATTCTTGTATTCTTGTCTTTATTTATTTTACAATCTTATCCCGAATTCAACTGTTCGTGACAGTATGCCTTTGGGCTTTGACCAAAATTATTGACTTGTTTTAAAAATATAAGATTTTCATATTCAAATTCATGCTAAAATGATTAGAAAATCTGAATATCTAAATAAATTAACTATCTAAAATTTTAATTTATTAGTGAAAATTTAATTACCAACCTTATAGTCTCTTTCTCCTATCCATAATTTTATTTTTATTCAAAAACATAATTAAAATTAAATTATTTAATTCTTAAAATTTGAATAATATCACGTAAATTGAAATCGAAAGTAACTGATGACAAGAAGCAGGGGCGAAGCTACATTCACTCAAGGGTGGTTAGATGATATTCTTCGTCGAAAATTTTTTTCAAATATAAATATAGATATTTTGGTATATATTGAATACCCTTTATATAAAAATTACTTACCTATATTTTAAAAATATGAACACTTTTAACGAAAATGCTGACTACGCAAGTGACAAGAAGAGATAGATATGACGAGCAGTAGAGAAAAAAAAACTTTGTGCTAATAGTTACAAAATTTATTCCCTGAATGTATGGCATACGTGAAGTCACCTAAATGGTGCAATACAGCGGTCCATTAATAATAAATATAAAGTAGGTTTAGAAATCTCCATGGATGAACCCTCTGGGAAATTGAGGAAAAAAAGAAACAGCCATATTCTTTGGTCTGCTATTAGTGCAACGCTGGACTTATTTTTGTCTTGACACGTGTCTTCACAAGCTAAAAGAGATTATGTTTTGTATATTTCTCGCCAATTCATAGTATTTATATATTTCGTTATACAATTTGATTCGCGCACGATTTTTATATAATCATGCATAATATTTATATAAATTACGCTAATTATATAAAATTTAAACTGTAATTATAATTAAATATTTACCATAAGTCATAATTAATTCAAACTATAGTTATATTAACTAATTAAATATTATATGTTTTTTTATTTGCATAATTTTTCTTTATTTTATTTGTCAAGATTTTATTGAAAATATCGGTATCTACATAATATAATGATAAACTTACGTATACACATTTTGTTTCACAAATTTTACATATAAGGTTGTATATATTATTATGTTATTGATTAACGCTTTTTCTTTTTTTTAGAAAATACATAAAATTTAATAAAAAAATTATGTAGTGAATAACTTAAAATTGGATAAATATATAATAAGCAGATGGAGCTATTTACAGGCTTGCCAATGACGGATTATTACGCAATGCTTATAATATAAATCTGGAAAATGATAAAATTGATGAGGAAATTAATAAGCTATGTTGATCGAGGAAGCTGTTTTTTGTCTGATGCAGAAACCAAATTTAAAATAGCTTTTGATAATTGGTTACTTTATTTTTCATGCTTTTAGCACAACTATTTCGTCGTTTTCCCAATCTCAGCTTCAATTACACCATTGGCTCAATTCTCCCCCCTATATGAGGATAGGGATAAACATAAAATTATAAATAAAATATTAAGAAATAAGTATTATTTTCTCGATCTTATTTTATGTAGCATTAATCAATATATGATATTCTAAATCTTCACTATTGGTGAAATTTAAATGATCTCTGGATTGATTAGAAAATTCTTTTAATTGTCTAGGATTCGTTAGTTGAACGAAACTATCGCAAAAAAAATTATTTTATTCTAATTAAAAATAATTTAACTTTAAAATTCTTATTTTATCTCTAATAAAATTATTTTCAGTCGCTAAAAAAATCTTCTTTTTTTAAGTAGCGTACCAAATTAAAAAATAAAATATTTATAATAAAACAACTTTCAAAATTGTAAATAAAAATTAAACTTATCTTGAAGAGTCGAGTGTATACGCACTTATGGACAAAAGAAGAAAATAAAATGAGACGTTTTGTGTGACGAATGGAGAGGAAAAAAAGGATTTGATTTACTTTCTTTAAGATTAAGATACAAGAATTTGGCTGTCCGTCTTATGTATTATGAAAGAGAATTAAGCTGCTTGCTTCTGCCTTTTGTCATCAATGGAGGATACTAGAATTTATCTTCTTATTTTTTAAAAAAAATTAAAGTTCATTTCTTGTATAAAAAGTGACCGTAAATTACACCATTGATATGAGAACGTGTGGCCTAAAATTGGAAAAAATAGGCACCAAGTTTTGCCATTGGTGGTTTTCTATTTCTACTTTGAACTTTGTTTGATGCTAAAGTAATGTTAATAGAAGAAAACCTCTTTATTCTATTAAAAAAATAATAAAATTTGCGTATATTTTAATTTTTTTTATACTTTATTTATAAAATTTTACTAGTATATCGTTATTGTGAATTGTGTTTGCTGCATATGCCTGATTTTTGACTAATTAAAGAATTAAGTTTTTTAGTTATGGAATTTCTAAATATAAAATTACATTAAAACAGTAATGATAAAGAGCATAATGAACTTGAAAATCATAAAAACATATATATGATTTATATACTTTTTTCTGATTGATAGAAGAAACTTGCAATCGCTATTCTTTGAGTGCACACAGGATATAACTCACACTCTTATGTAATAAGCTCGCAAATTACAAATAAGCCTGATGCAACGAGCTCTATTAAAAAGATAAAATCTTAGCTTTCGCCGGCTCATATGATTTAAGTAGTTATTAAGAACAAATAAGCTTAATCAGGATAAAAATTGTTTTATGTCCTCAAACAATGCTTTCGAACCATTTTCTTAGTAAACTCTCCTAAGTTGAACGATTTTAAGGTTAAAAAACAAGTACTGAGCGATTTTTGAGTGAATTATCTTAAGTTGAGTAATTCAAGCCAAACCAGGCTAGTATCCGATCTGCGCGGTTGAACAGTAAATGGATAGGCATATTTCTAAGTGAAGATCAAGAATAAAAGTACTCTTCAGATCAAGTCCCTCATAAGTCATACGATACTCCGGAATTTTTTTTTTTAAAAAACGCAAGCTCGATGTAAAAATTCCACTGTACACAAGGTCCGAAGAAAAATTCCACCATAAATATCTATTATACGCAGTCTTACCTTGCATTTCTACCAAAAACTGTTTCCAAGGCTTGAACCCATGACCTCCTTATCATATGACGGCAACTATTCTAGAAAATACAAGGATACTAATTTTTTGCACCATCAATGTATATATCTTGTCAAATGCCATTGATAGTATAAAATTTCTTTGCACTGTCAATGTATACAACTTAAACTAGATTATAATTGGTCATTACATTGTTTAAACTTAGAAAACATACATACAACATGTTCCGATTACAATAAAAGACAGCCCAATACGCAAAACATCCTTCATTTACGCATCGATTACAACTTACATATTTATCTATTACAACACTTGGCCAAAAATCCAACATCTATACAGAGAAATCTAGTTTACAACATCATACTCTGATACTGATTTGGAAACTTTGTTGAGATCAATTTATCTAACTGCTTGAGCAACTGGAGTTGAGCTAATAGCAGCCGTAGACGGTAACTTACGAGGATTTTTCTTGGTTTGTTTTTTGCCCTCCGACTTTGCTCCATTCGGCCTCACCTTTACTCCTCGGATCAACTGATATAAGCAATCAAATGATGAAACAATTACGCGCTTAAAGTGATAGCAAAACTATAGCACTATGATTTAAGTAATGACTTACATATTTGCCACACTTCATGTCAGCGTATATCACAATGAAATCGCCTTCTTGAAGTCCATTAGCCTTAACAAAATCACCTTCACGAATTGAAAAAAAAAAGAGGAGATGCAATAAAAGGTTTGTTACTACATTTTAATGAATTACGCCAAGCTCCTGCTTTTGTTATTTGGCCAAAATCTGCGAAACAGAACACAAAAGTGAGATGAGTTGAAATTGAACAAAAGGAAAACAATTGAATTGTGCAACGTAATTATAAATAACTTGACAATGGATGATAATTATGGGTCCAGGTACCTATATTTCATGTTCCAAACACGAGAAGTTCCGATGTCCTCCATGGAAATTGAAATTCCATCTCTTGTTTCAAGATGTGGGAGATGACGTTCTGCTTCTTTCTGCTTATAAAACAATTTTTTTAATCATCGACTTAATCACACTTTAATTAACACATGAATATAGATCACCATTTTATGAAGATGCAGACTAAAGTACCTTTGGCAACACAATTCTTCCTAGATTGTTAACATCGCTTTGTTTCAGCACTTTTTGCAGGAGAAACTTGAGATTCTTCTCCGTCTTAAAAGCCTATAAAAGAACATCCAAGTGAAATTTGAATAACATTCACGCGACATACATAAGGACATAAACGTTATAAATATTTAACGAACTATCAAATTAACCATTAGGAAAAGGATTTAACTCATATTCACAGGGGTGTATCTAGGATCTCTTGCGCATGGATGCACCGCTTAAGAAAGTGGGAAAAAAGCAATAAGTAGGAATTGATCCTTGTTCCTCGATGTAAATAACTAAGCTTTCCACCAAGTGCATCATCCAGCCTTATCCGGAGCATCAATGCCAACAACTATATCGAAAATATGTACATAAGCTATCTAATTTTGCAAAAAGATCAAAGTTCCATGTGTCCTACAATCAAGGTTATACATTTGCCATACGAGTGTGAAGGGTGATCCAAGAGCTTCTTACAAGGAGTATATTTTTCCACATTCATATTCCTTGAGCACACCTATAACTTATTTATCTTCTAGCAGGCGGATTCTCTCTTTCACCGATTTCATAAAGAATATTTACGAGTTAACCTGCTTTATTTTCTAAGTTAATAATTCAATTTCTTGACTGATCATGACTGTTAGTGTATAAAAGCTAAACATTGAAAAGGATTTTGCATCGGAACTAAAGAACCTAACCTGTTTTTTGTCAGCCGAACCCTGCTTCTGATGGTTCTGTGGTTGCAGAGCCGGTGAAGGTCTCTCCGTCGGAAGTGATTGTGGAACCATTGCCATTGGTGGAGTAGGCCAACATACCCAATTTCCTGGATTGTTAGCTTGGGGCATTACACAATTATTAATCTCTCCTCCCATCATTACACTTTGCTCATTACTAATTTGTCTTTGATTCCGACTTTGGTGGCGATAAAGATGTGGCCTTAGTCGTCTCTGCCTAGCCATTCTGTTCTTCCTAGCTTCTTTAGTAGCACAAGATCCTAACCTTGGCAATCTCTCCCCATTCCCATCGAAAAGTTGGTACTGATCATATTGAGCACCGAATAAAGGCTGATCAGCCATAGCAACATTATTAGTACTATCATTCTCAGGAAATTGATTGTATTGAGAAGCACTCGCCATTGTGAATTGCGACGGAGACCAGGACTGAGAAGTTTCCATGGGTTGATATTCTGCTGAAGCTGGTGAACTTGCACTTACATTCGGGTTAAAAGTGGGCGCAAATAAAGATCCGTTCGAGTAAGGATCAGCAATGTACCCCTGTATTGGGGCTGTCATTACAGGGGTCGAATCGGGGAAAGGAGCATTTGGAATCCACTGTGAGGGATAAAAGCAAGCATTTGGATCAAAGTTATAAGGGACAGAGTTTTGAACAGTTTGTTGATTAATAGCTTCAGCTTCTCTCATTTGTTTCTTTTGCAATCGATGTTGCTCAACCCAATCCAGAATGAGTCTCAACAACTGTTTTTTCCCTTCTTTAGTACTTCCCAAACGTCTCGACGCGCTTTCAATTGTCGAACGTTTGAGCTTAATGCTCCTCATGTCTTCAGCAGAAATGTAATCTCTGTTTTGCTTTAGCCATTCGAAAAACATAAGTGCAAGCTCACTATCCCCTTGAAAAATAGACAACCCCTGATCATCCTCTCCTTGTGGTGCTTGAGGTTCTTGTTGTAGTTGTTGTTGCTCCTGTGGATTTTCATTATGAAGAAAAGAGATCATAGGATCAAGAAACTCATTAACATCGATATATCCAAGATGATCCATGACATTTAGACATTCTTGGTCAGCAATTGTATCGATTTTCTTGTCGAAATCTTGTTCATCAGCATCAGATTTTAGAACCACTCCTGAAGATGGATCAGATTCAGTAGGAGGGGAATAGGAAGTTGATGATGAAGAAGACATGCATGGAAAATCTTGAAGAGAAGTAAAATCAGCTGAGAAATTTTCATTTAACCAAATATCTGTATCATCCATAGGATCAAAATCAGTAGGATCCTGCTCTTGTAGCATTTCAAAATCATCATCTACTGTTGCCACCATATTAGTATTCTCATCTCCATTATTATTAGTACCATGTAATTCTCTCTCCATTTTTTGCTTCTGCAAAAATAATACCAATTTTTTTCAGATTAAAAAAAATCACACAACTTTCGTTACTAACGAAGCTAGTAAGCAAAAAACAAAAAACAAATTACAGAAAAAGATGGGCAACATACCTGATTAAGGAGAGAAAGGGTCTTTTCTATCTCTCTTCAAGTGGATTTTGCTTTGCAACTTGCAACATAAACCATCTGAACTTTGGGAATTTATATATATATATAAAAAAGAAAAGAAAAAACAGTAGTACCAAATCTAAAGAAAGCGACACTTCCCGAAATCTTGACTAATATATATATATATATATATATATATATATATATATATATATATATATATATATATATAAGGTCTCTTTATATATATATATATATATATATTTAAGGTCTCTTATTAAATAAACTTGAAAACCATGAATGAAATAAGTGAAGTATATCAAAAAGCCCAACCTCTTACCAGAAGAAGAGTAGAAGAAAGCAAAGAAGTTCAGTGAGTTTATCCGACAAAAAAGAGTACCAAACTTTGAACAAACTTGTCGGATTTGAACAAGAAAAAAGTTTAATTACCAGCGGTTATTTTAATTTGAAATTTGGCAGAAGAGATAAAGAAGAAAACCAGGAAGAGGAAAACTTGGTGCGGATAGTAACCAAAAATGGTTGCCGGATTATACGGGATACGTGAAGTCACCTGAATGGTTGAATGGAGCGGTTCATTTAATTTAAGAAATGTCCATTGATGAAACAGGCACCTCAATTCTCTTTGCAATTTCTAAAATTACAGTAAAAGAATTGGACCGACTGCAAATATGTAATGAAAAAAAAAGGTTAAGCACCTCTTTTCTCTTTGCTCTCCTCATACTACTTTGTCTCCATGCGTCCCTCTTACGGTGCACTTCTTCTGCTGCGTTTTTTTCCTATTGCTAATACTCCCTCGCTCCCTTTTATATGTCGTCATTACTATACTATAAATAGATGAGTCTTAATATATATCACTTTATAAAATTAAGGATAAATAATAACATTCTTCTTATTTTATTTTTCATAACTAATAAATTTTGAAAAGATAAATTTGATCAATTATAAAAACTAAAGATAAAATAATAAAGTCATTTTTTCTTTTAAGACAAGTAAGATAACATATAAAAGCGATTCACTTTTATTTCGTTTGTCGAGATTAACTTCACTAGACTTTAAAGTTAAATTGAAGTAATTAAATTAAATATTTAAAATTTAGATGGTTGAAAACTATACGAAAAATATTATAAGTTGCAATTCTTTTCATATTAATGTGATAAAAAATACATCTTAAAATGTTAAATTCATATAGTTTGACCTTGACAAGTAAAATAGTGACGAATAAAAATAAATAAAAAATATTTTATTTAATTTGAATAACTTTTACTAATTATTAAAAAGTTATTTTGTGCGAATAATGTTTTTATAAATATTTTGTCCAAGATAATCATCATTAATTATTGTTCTTATCGTTAATTATTACTATTATTTATTAACGATCATCACCACTTAATTCTATTGTTGCAACACTGTAACTATTATTGTTATCGATCATTATTGTCAAGCTTCATTAAATTTATCATTTTCACTATTGTAATTATATTAATTATTATCATTACTGTGTTAACTATTATTATTATTATTATTTATTATTATATAGTAGATTTTAGGATGGATAGAAATCAATTAAAAAAATTATGATAAAAATAATTAAACACGATAAGATACATTTTTTTTCAGAAAATATAGCCCAGAATAGAAAATTTTAGGGGTTAAATGTGAAGTAAAAGAATAATAGGCCTAGCAATGTAGTAATCTAGGCATAAGAAAATATGAATTCACGTGAATTTCAAGAGTCTACTGAATATATTATTACTATTATTTATTTTTATCTTAATTATTTTACATAGATTTTTTTTCAATTAAGGCAAAACACCTACTAAGATTGGTTAGAATTGAAAAAACATGTGCCATGAAGAGAAGAACTCTGCCGTTTTGCCCACCAATGGAGACAAAACTGAATATCAAAGCACCAAAGAGAACAAGTCTTCTTTTACTTTAATTTTCACATTACAAAGTTTTCACAATATTTTCATGTTTAAATAATTGTTCCTTAATAGTTTTTGACAAATAAAATTAGCCGATAAATTATTATAAAATTTTATTATGGCTAATTTCAATTAAAGTGCCCACCGCATGAATGCCCCATTCAGGTTTAGAGTACATATGGCCTTATTGAGAAGTTAAGAAAAAAATAATATTCGCACCAAGTTTTCCCTTTGGTGGTTTTCCTTTTCCCTTTCATTTAAAACCTCTATAAAAAAATGTTCGTATGTGCAAAAGAGTGTTGAAACAACTTCTCAGAACAAGCCATATTTGTTGGTGAAGTTTGGTACTGTTTTTTGTCTGAATACATACTTTACTATTTGCTTTGATTCTTTAAATGTTTCTTGTATATGATATGTTTGTTAGTGGTGGTATTGCTAGTGGAAATCAATTTTAGTAGTACTACTTTTTAGAATTTGTTTGATTTGAAAGTATCTGAAACAACATTTTTATCTCGCATAAAGTTTGCGTACATTTTACTATCCTACTAGTGGAATGAGGGATTCCACTATGTTGATGTTGTTGTTGATTTGGAAGCAATTTATTGTACTTGTTACTATTAGTGAAGTTATACTTCACTGAGCAAGGAGGTTTTCACGTAAAATATTTTGTGTTCCTTAATTTTGTTCTTTTATCTTTGTTATTTGCACTAGAACCAAGTGAAGAACCTGGTTCTTTGATCTGTGGTGGGTTCATATAAGTCATCAATTTTATGTTTCAAAAACTTAAGAGAGAAATAATCAAGAAGACCCCTTTTCTCCTTTTTTACATTTGTCTATTTCTAGTCATTCTGAGACGAGGATTTTCTGGAAACAATCTTGATGTTAAGATCTGCGTACATTTTATCCTCCCGACCCCATTTGTGGAATTCCACTGGATATGTTGTTGTTGTTTGTTCATATTTAGTCATTTTTGTATCTAGTATTTGCGTATATTTTACCCTCCCATACCCCATTTGTGGGATTACACTGGTTATGTTATTGTTGTTATCCATTTTTAGTCATTTTTGTATCTAGTTGAAGGTCTTTTAAAAACAACTTTTGTATGTCGTCTTCATACATTTTACCCTCGCGGGCTCTCATGTGTGGGATTTCACTAGATACGTTATTGTTTACATTTGTCCATTTCTCTCTAATTTTTTTCCTTTTTGGTCTAAGGCAAACTGAGGGGTTGCTAGCTAGTAACAAGTTGCAAAGACAAAATCAAGAATGAAAAGGGGGTTGAATGAGCTATATTATGGTGGCAATAATGAAGATGTGAATGGATTTGAGAATATCAATATGGTGTCATCAGTAAATGATGATATTCATCCTACTGATTTTGATCCTATGGATGATACAGATATTTGGCTTAATGGAAATTTCTCTACTGATTTCACTTCTCTTCAAGATATTCCATGCATGTCCTCTTCATCGTCAAATTCGAATTCCCTTCCTACTGATCAGTCTGATCCATCTTCTAATTGGACTGTTCTGAAATCTGATGCTGATGAACAAGATTTCGACAAGAAAATCGACACAATAAGGGACCAAGAATGTCTAAATGTCATGGATTTAATAGATGGGGACAGTGAATTTCTTGACCCCACGATTTCATTTTTCCATAATGGAGAGAATGAACAACTAAAAGAAGAAGCAAATGATCAAGAGGTGTCTATTTTTCAAGCGGATAGTGAGCTTGCACTTATGTTTTTCGAATGGCTAAAGCAAAACAGAGATTACATTTCTGCTGAAGACATGAGGAGTATTACGCTCAAGCGTTCGACCATTGAGAGCGCGTCGAGACGATTGGGAAGTACTAAAGAAGGGAAAAAACAGTTGTTGAGACTCATTCTTGACTGGGTTGAGCAACACAGATTGCAAAAGAAGCAAATGAGAGAAGAACAGAGTCTTCAAAACTCTGTTCCTTATAACCTTAATCCAAATGGTTGCTTTTATAATGCCCCGTTTCCCGATTCGACCCCTGTATTGACAGGGCCAATACAGAGGTACAATGGTGATCCATATTCTAACGGATCTTTATTCGCACCTCCTTTGAATCAAACAATGAGTAGAACTACAAGTTCATCAGCTTCAGCAGACTATCAACCCATGGACACTTCTCAGTCGTGGTCCTCGTCGCAATTTACAATCGCGACCGCGTCTCACTCCAATCCATTTGGTGGGAACGGAGACAGATTGGCAAGGTTGGGCTCTTGTGCTACTAAAGAGGCTCGGAAGAACAGAATGGCTAGGCAGAGACGAGTACCAGTGCATCATTATCGCCACCAGACTCAGAATCAAACACAAATTAGTAACGAGAAAAGTGTAATGATGGGTGGAAAGATTAATAATTGTGCATTGTCTCAAGCTAACAATCAAAGAAATTGGGTATATTGGCCTTCTGCTGCGGCGGCTCCACCAGTCTCCATGGTTACATTGGCTGATACTCCGCAAGCACAACCTATGGAGAGGCCAGCCCTGAAATCACAGAAACATCAGAAACATGGTTCGGCAGACAAAAGACAGGTTGGTTTCATTAGTTTCAGCCTAAAATCTTTTTCGAGTTTAACTTGTATGCATTAACAGTAACTAGGCAGAAAACGGGGAGGGGACTACAAGGTGAGGAATCGAACCCTTTTAGGAGATCCTAATTACAAATCCTTTTCCTAACGGTGCTATTCACTAGTAATAATCCATTATAGTCTTTGTAAAGATCATTTATATATATGTGTCGATGCTTTAAATTCCTTGTGGATTTTCATGGCTAGGCTTGCAAAACAGAGAAGAATCTCAAATTTCTCCTGCAAAAAGTGCTGAAGCAAAGTGATGTTGGCAATCTAGGAAGAATTGTGTTGCCAAAGGTACTTTAATTTACGTCGTCATAAATTGTGATGTATTCCCATTTGGAAACTATAGTATGAACAATTAAGTGGGTTATTGAAAATTTTGTTTATCAATAGAAAGAAGCAGAAAATCATCTCCCACAACTTGAAACAAGAGATGGAATTTCAATTTCCATGGAAGACATTGGAACTTCTCGTGTTTGGAATATGAAATATAGGTACATTTTCTTGATTTGATATGGTCGAGCGATCTTTTGTTACATTTGCTAGATTCAATTGTTGTCCTTTAAATTTATAGTCATCTTGCTTTCATAATTATTAGTTTTTGTTGGGTTTTAGTTAAGGTGTGAATGGGCAATTGAGGGAAATGAAAATTTTAAAAAAGGTTCCTTTTCCCAAGAACTTCATCTGTCGTAAATAGGAAGAAGAAGATTATTGTGCTTAAGTACTTCTTCTCGCTCTTAAAGAGTTGCGAAGAAAGCCTATCCTCGGGTTGTCATCGTTGCTCAGCTTCAAATTTGGTCAAATGATTTGATTTATTTCTACATTATTTTTTCAAAGGGTAAATACTTGAAACAGTGTTTTCTGAACAGACACTGGCTTTCTCAAATAGGCATTTTCGCACCTATTGACTCTCCAACTCATATAAATTTAAATGCTTTGTCTCATTTTTTACACAGCAAGAATATCTGAAAACTCTCGGTGCATATTTGTAAATTTCTACATTTTTTTCAAAGGAAAACATAGCGTCTAGTGTGTGGTTTGCCACAATTCCCCACCCACTTAATGTGTAATTTCCACGATTCCCAAGGGAGTGGATTGCTGACGCCCCGGTCCGCTTGCTTGTCTTTGGTTGTTTCGCCAATTTTGCCGGGGTCCTGTAATTTGCATTGTCGCTGTTATAGAAACATTTTTTCGCTCTATCTTGAGAGGAAGTAACCCAAATAAATACCTTGTTTTCCCGAAGAACGTATATGCAAATTGTTGACTCATAATAGTCTTGTGCTTTTCTACACTTCTGCTAAATGTTTTTCTGCTCTCTAGTCATAAAAATAGAAACTGTTTCTACTCGATTTCTGCGTTTACTACTTTGAACAGTACTGTCGATAACAGTTTTTGTGTTTTGTTTTCAGATTTTGGCCAAATAACAAAAGCCGGATGTACCTTCTTGAGAACACAGGTGTGGACACAATCAACCCAACTCATGCTTTGCATAATTCATTAAAACATATTACTAAAGTAATTTTTATTACATCTTTTTTTCGATTCTTGAAGGTGATTTTGTTCGAGCTAATGGACTTCAAGAAGGTGATTTCATTGTAATATACTCCAACATAAAGTGTGGCAAATATGTAAGTTCATATATATATTATAGTGCGTTAGTTTTGTTATCACTTTAAGAGTGCAATTATCTGTCATTTGTGTTAAAATTGTTGAAATATATATAACAGTTGATACGAGGAGTAAAGGTGAGGCCGAATGGAGCAAAATCAGACGGCACACAACCAGCAAAGAAAAACGTTCGTAAAACAGCTGTTGCTGCGTCATCTCCATTTGCACAAGCTGTTAGATAGGTCCATGGTCCAGAAAAAGAGAAAATAATCTCAAAAAAGTGAGTTGCTGTCATCTTTTTTTTATTTTCACAAATTAGTACTATATTTTGTTTATTAGAAATCTCGGTAGATGACCCTGACTCGTGCAAATGACATGTTTAAGGGGTTCGTACGTAATTGTTAGCAAGGTTACTGTCCAATGTAGATATAAATGTAAGTTGTAATCTGAATATGTTGTATGTTTAGCAATGTAATGACTACCATCTTTTGTAACATAGTTTTAAGTTGATATACATCGACTGTCCGAAGAACTTTCATGATGCTACAGTGGCATTTGACTGATTACTGTTGCAACTTAGTACTCTTTTCCATATTACAATATGAGGCTTGATAGAGTAAAATCTTTTTTACATAATCAGTACACGAGATATAAGCTCGTTGTAGTCGAACAGTGTATGTTGGTTGACGACTCTTCCCGATCATTCTTGGAGTCATTAGATATTATGTGCTGGAACAGAGATTTAATGGAGGACAATTTAGGCCAAATACATCGACAACCCTTCGAGCTTGGTTCAGAATATCATTTTGATTTCTTATTTCAGCTTTAGCTAGTACCT
Source organism: Solanum virginianum (assembly GCA_000787875.1). Lineage (NCBI taxonomy): Eukaryota > Viridiplantae > Streptophyta > Magnoliopsida > Solanales > Solanaceae > Solanum > Solanum virginianum. The sequence goes on from DF358040.1 coordinate 54,640, forward strand.
ATGAATATAGGTGTGGAATGAGCAGGTTGGGCGGGTCAAAATGGACTGAATTAATAAATTTGATCCTCCCTCCCAACATGATTAGATTACGCAATCCGGCAGCTTAAACAAGGTCATTGTGTCAAAAGACAATTACCATCGTAGTCAGTAAAACATGCAGAAAATAGAAGGAAAAACAGACTGGACATGTAAAATTTGAAGTAGAGTTCATAGTAATTACATATATATTATAAGGATAACAATTACAACAATATCTTGAAGCTGAACATCTATAACAAGAAAGCAACCTAAATACTTTGACTTGCATATCTTTTGTCCTTTATTTCTTTCTGATACCATGCGTATCTGAATTGACCATATAGAGGAGAGAGGTAAATATATGCATATATATATGCAATATCTGAAACTGATGAAATGGTATTCAGGATATGAACAAGAAAAAGAAGAGAAACTTCTCCAGACTCACTTGAATTATATCCCCAGTGGAATTGGGGAGGTTGAGGACGTGGTACATTAAGATGAGTGGAATGGATAAACCGGTGCAAATCAATTTTTAGTATTCCAAGAACCTTATGTTCAAGAACAGAGGCAGATTCAAGATTGTGCTCTTTGAAATATGAGTTCAGAATTTAATATTTATACAACATTTTAGGATTTCTCATATATATTAAAAATGGAGGGTTAAATTGAACCCATCCTTAATACTATGTGTCCACCCCTGCTCGAGAGGTGATTAGGGGCGGTCACAAACTAAGAGAAGAAAGATAATCAGAGAAAAATGGCTAGAATTGTTGAATTCAATGGACAGGTAAAGATGATCTGATGGTGTGGTTTGTGATCACCAGATGTGTCGATGCGGCTGACATCAACATTGGTGTCAGTAAAGCGCACCAGCACTTGAGGTAATCATTCCCACCATGGAAGAGGACTTAGCAGCTAGGCTTGAGGCTCTTGCATAGCTGCCTGGAGCAGCACGTCCGGAAGCAGTAAAGTATGCTCCATTCAACATAAGGTCTCCCACTGATCTCCAGTTCCAGTGTTTCCATGATCTTTCCCATGGTTCCACTCTTTTTGTCACCTGTTGCACCAATTCCATAAATTTCAATAATTTGTTTAGAATCAAACCAGTTCAAGTAATGCTTAGTTTTGAACTAACCTCTTTTGCAAAAGGGTTCACGGGGGCAAGGTATCTGTTGCCCTGGCTGTTGATTGTAGGAGCAGCACTGCCACCAATGGCATACATCTCCCAGTGCGTGTAGTCATTGTTCACCACATGGAAATAACCATGCCTACATCTGCATATTAATTATGTCGTGCAATTGTTAGTCCAAGACAACATCGCAAATATCAGTACAATAACAATAATTACGCCTGTTGAAGTTGGCTATATGAATCATCGCCAATTATGTCACTGTTTGTAAGCATATCTGTTGAAGAGTTTCCATCAAATATTAAAGGGATGGGTGTTTCTTTACATGACCTTAGGTTATCCTCCTCATGAGCTAGTTTTGGTGTTAAAGTTGGGCCAAGATTAATTTCTTTAATTACATGTTATGTTATTTGAGCAAGGTCTATCCCAATTATTGTTTATCGATGTTGAGCCTCATATTCTATTGTCCATGTTTCAATTTTTATGTGTGAGGTGAGATTGTTGATGAGTCTCACCCTGTCACATCGGGTGAAAGGAATAGATTATGGCCTTGGCAATCCTACCCTCGTCAACCAACGTTTTTGGTTTGAGTTAGGTTCAAGATTTATTTCTATACAATATCGCAGTCATGGCAAAGATCAGTAATTTACTAATCAGATGAATAAACTAATTAATATTTTCACATCGATACCTTGGCATTCTCTGGATGAGGCCCTCACCAAAGTGGTTGAAGGCAATAGTCACCTGCATAACCTTATCTCTTACGTAGGAGTCACTGTGCCCCAGCAAAATCACCTGCACATAAGTTGGATTTAGTGAATAACTAGTCTTCTAACTAAAGTGTCATAGGTTAGAATGAACTAAACAGAGTACTCAAGTTGAAAAATTCAGTGTGCATCACTTAGGTAGAAGGATTAGTTGAAAATTGACCTCATTGTGATGAGTGAAATAATTGTTTGAAATGGTAATTGCAGTTGAACCCATGATAGCATCAACAAGACCATCAGCACAATTAGAAAGAGAGTTGTGATCGATCCAAATATGGCTCGAACCAAAAATGGAAATGGCATCACCATCAGCCATAGTCCTCCAACCATAATGTGATGGTGAACTTCTAACCATGGCATTACCAGTTGGTTTACAATCATGAATATGGAGACCATGAATGATAATATTGGTAACAAACTGGATAGTAATACAAGCCCCATACGCGATATGAACGTTCGCACCACGAGCATCGATTGTCTTGAAACTGTTCATGATCAGTTCTTGCTTAAGGGTAATGAGCATATTATGTTTAAACACTATCCACAATGGTTCATCTTGAATTACAGCATGACGAAGTGTTCCAGGCCGGGGATTTACTGGGTCGTCATCACCTGCGTCGGTCACAACATAAAACCTGCCCGTAGAGGTGGATTCAAGATTTTTAGTTATTTTCTTTTATATGAATAAAAGCAATAGATTCTGGTTCAACCCGCTCTGAATTACCTGCCATCTCGGCCACCAATGGCATTGCGTCCAAAGCCAATTGAACAATCAGCTAAGCGTCTGCGATTACGTTGCCAATCGCGATCGCATCTCCAGCAATCATCAATAGGATTTCCCGTCGTACATGAGAAGTAACCCAGTTTCCTCCTCTCTGTGCTATTCCTAATGCTCCTGTACAACAATATTATCCAAGACTAATCACTCAACAGAACAATTTACTGCACTAAATATTGTTCAGATGGTTATTTTCGGGCAGTGCCAGAGTAAGAATTTTTACTGAGGAGTATCAAATAACTATCAAGGATAGAACACATACATCAAGCAACTTTCCAACTAAACTTTTAACTTTTGTCAAGATGTGTCAGGTATCGCTTGACACCCCTCAAGTGAAAGTAGCTCCGCCCCTGTAGGATATGGGTAGCTCTAAGCATGTACAGATATGTTAAGGAACTAACTAAGTATTTATAATCTAGTTATTATTAACACTTGAGATCGTTTGTTGTCTTACATAACTACTCATGAACTACAGGAATATAAAACTTCTATCCAACTGCTTCATGTCTGATTCAAACTGATTATTTTGATTCATTAAATTTTATTCAAAATTATGTTATAGAAACAAACAAAACCTCATATGTGACTATAATGTACAGGACTTATTTGAGGGAGCAAGTTGACCCACTCAGAAATGACTAATGTGATAAACAACAGCTGATAAAAGGAATACGGTCCATACGGAAATAGTACTTATTTCAATCAACATTCCATGTAATGATAATGTAATGAAAGTATCTAAAATAAATGCACATGTAACGGTGGGCAGATAAATGCATGATGTGTCGGTAGGAGAAACTATTTATTGATTAGGCAAAAGTCATTTAATATATGGTGATGGGCTGTGTCAGTACAGCCAGCTGCTGCATCCCAGAATTGAGACCAGATCTCATCTCTTCTTACTCTTTAGGCCATTTGCCAGGCTGGGACAGGAGACAAGAACAGAGGGTTCCAAAATGTTATGTGGCCTACCATAACTGGGGATGTGAATTGGCCAATAAAGATTGTACAGTACTTGACATTTGAAGAAGGGTAGTGACTAGGCGTTGGAGAATGCAAAAGATTTGATCATTTGGAAGATATTAAAATATTCAACAATGAGAGAATAAAAATAATGGAAAAAAATAGAAAAAGATAAATACAAGAATACTGATGTGGATTCATGAGGATTGATGATCGTCAGGATATAAATGAGACAACAAAATAGATAATCACTTAAGAAATGATGCAACAATTAAATAAGGTACAAAGTTATTAAATTTTTCACGTAATTTTTTTTTTTTTTTGAAATTTATCAATACATAAAAAAATGGGGACCCCAATTTCTTCTAGGCCGAATACATGACTGAAAAGGACTGGAGATAGTTTATAATGTACGTGAGATGAGCGAATTTCCCAAGCGGGGCATGTGAAGACCAAGTGGATTAGGGGAAGGAAATGCAACTTATAACTTATTATAGCATGGCCTTTCTAATCATCATGATTAAAACTAATCCAAAAAGGTACTTGGGAGTTTTGGACCAATTATATGGTTTACGACATTATCATATACTAGATTAGATGTCTGATAAAAGAAATAGTTATTTAAATTTGACTCAACCCAAAAATTAATTCGTGTGATAAATAATTTTCCAAATTGTGTCATCCTTAAAGAGTTGATATGGGACTCAAATTCCCTTCCACACGCTTATATTATCAGAAATAAAGATTTTTTTCATCGTAAATTGGTGAGAAATATGTGTCACAGAAAATGAATTTTTGATTTATTTTTCATTGAATCAACTCAATGAGAAAATGCATGATGAAAAATTGATTCTCACTGAAATAGTGAAAAGCTTAGTTTTTTCTCTTTTCATAGATTCAATCAAAATATAATTCATGTGAAAATAGTCGCTGAACATTTCTAAGTGAAGAAATAGTGATTTTTTATTAGTATCGAGTCTTCCAACTGGACAGTAGATAATATGAATTAAAAAAATTAAAATTAAGCCTAACTCAATCCCAAAAAAAATTAGCTCATACCATAAAAATAATTTAAAACTATATAAAAGGATTATCTCATCATTGAAGAGTCAAGGTGGAACTCAAACAATATCTATCACAAGATTGGTGAATGATATATAATTGGAAAAAAATTAAAGGCGCTTATAAAAGCTGCCATATTTAGAGAGACTGTAACATTGCATGTGCAATATGCCTCATGATAATCAGAGTAACTTCTTTTGACAGTCATCAAGAGATGAATTTGGAAAGGGAATTGTATGGGAACGGTTCGGTAGGTGAAACATTATAGAACTGCGGCATTGCTTTTAATTTTGTGTGTAGATTCTTGAATTAAAGAACGAGTTACTTTTTTGACTGGGAGCCTTTTATTTCTAACAGATTAACCATAACATGAATTTAAATTAATTGAATTAATGAAATTTTGAACTTCAGATTCCACTTATGAGATTTCACTAAGTATGTTGTTGTTGTTACTTTTTACTATGGTCAATTTTAAAAGAAATAATAATTAAAAAAAATATTAAAAAATTTTAGTAGCTTAATTGGTTGATTATTTAAATCTTTATTTTTTGATAGTATGATTAAACTAAAAAGAAGTAGATGTAGTCTTCTTACACCATGTCAAATTTGGGCATCTTCTTTATTTTGCTAAAACAGCGAGATATCCGCGTCTCAGTCTGAATGAATTTTGATTCAGTTTTGTCATTTTATGTTTTCAATTGTAATTTATTATACATGTGGTATATTACACCAACAATAATTTTTTAATAACATCTTTAAATATCCTAAATTATTAATTATTATAACTTATTTACTTTGTGCTGGAATTTGTGATCAAAATTAAATTATTTAGCTCTCAAAATCAATCTATGTGATAGCGCCAAAAAGACAAAATTAACTCACATGTCCACCATGGAAGCAATGGCTTCTGGATCATCTACAGCATGTTCATGTCTGAGTTCATCGTTTCCACTTAACCTGCAAAACTTAATCATGTAAAAAGAAAAAAAAATTGGATGACAATTACAGATTTAAAAGAACTAGATATTTCCAGATCCTCCGATCAATCGAAATCTTCTCTGGTTGATCAATTGCAAAGTTAGTACATTACTCGAAGAAGTGATAGCAAAAACGCTGGAAAACAAAATGAAGTTAACCTGTTCGCCATTGTCGAGTTACTTAAGCTCTGAAATTGCTCTGCTTCTTCAATACTGATCGCAATGAAAAAATTTAAATGCAATGAGTAAAACAGAGTAAAAGTAGCTCCATCGTTGAATCGAAAAACGGAAACAGAGTCGATAAGAATGGAGAATATTCCAGAAGAATCTGGAATTGAACTAACTACAGCACAGCTCAAATGTCAAAGTTAACCAAGACGAATAGAACTATTTAAATTCCATTGTCCAATTAATGGGAAAAAAATAGAACCAGTGATGGTAAAAATGGTGTAAATTCCAGAAAAATTGGACTTGAATTAACTTTATCGCAGCCCAAAGAGCAATTTCGTGGAGTAATACAACTATTTAAATCCAATTAATCGGAAAAGAAAAAAAAACAGAATCGGAGACGATAAAAATGGCGAGAACTCCAGAATATATATCATAGTCGGACTAAACTACTTCGAAGCTCAAATGCGAAAATTAACAAGAGGAATTTCATCAAGTATCGAACTAATTTTCTCTCACATTATAGAAAAATTAGCTGCTGGAACAGTGAGCTACCTGTTATCGGCAGAAGCATTCATGAATAGTATGATCACAATTAGCAAGTGAAGAAAACACAAACATGATGATCTCAGAGGAGCTGCCATTGCCAAATCTCTCTAGAATTCGATCGATTTTCTTACTGTTTTAGCAAAACAGAATGTGGATGATTTTGTTATGAAATGAATGAATGTGGAGCAAAATGAGTCGAAGAAAAAGCTTGAATGGAGGAAAGGTTTTATAGGGGTGCAAGTAAGAGACAGAGGTACCATTCATTAGTTGTCCAACTTTAGATATTGTTCATTATTGGAAACATAGCCTAATAAACTCAACTTTAATTATCAATATATTTACATGTTCAATAAATTATTAGTTCATTTAACTTTTATCATTTCAGTTTGCCGTCTATATCATCTGTCTTTTTAAAGGTTTAATCTCAAGAATATTTGTTTAAACCTTTTATATCTTTTATCCATATTATATTAAAACATCTTACAAATATCCTTTATTAAAACACATAAAAAAAATTAATAGTGTTGAAAGGGTTCGACCCTTCATAATTAATTGTGATTAACAATATTTAATTTTTAAGTACGTAATAATTAACTGCTGACTTAAGTCGTTCCTCAGTCCTGTCACGTGTCAATGCGTCGGTCACTCACGTGCCTTTATTTACAGACCGATCTTTTCTGACAAATTAAATTCCACCGCATCAGATGTGGGGACCACCTTGTATTCCACCTCAGCTATTTATTTACCAAATACCTTGTCACTCGATGTATAAAAATAATATTGAATATAGTGTATTACTTTTTTTCATCCATTTTTATTTATTCGTTGTATTAAAAATAGATAACTAACAATATCTTTGATACTTAGCTTCTAATAGTTTCCTGTCTTTACAGTTTCAAAAAATTATCACTATGGAACTAAAAAAATTTCCATGTGAATGTCACCGTCGGCAATATGAGCCAGATTTAATTTTTACCATGCTTTGCAATATGAGTTAGCACCGTACCAATTGATACCTTTTGCTATGTTGAGTCGAGATGACGGCTCCTCTCTATTTCCTCTCTCTTCATTTTTTCCAAGTTTTTATCGTAATAATTGACATATGATATGAATTAGATTTAGTCACTAAGATTGAATTGATCATTTCTTTTCTTTCCATTTAATGGCATAATTCAATTAAATCTTAGCTATTAAATTTAACTTATTCCATATGTCAATCATCAAGAGAAGAATTTTGAAAAAATGAAAAGAAACTTTCTCCGTTCAGTCTGATCTCAAAATTAAAATTTTAAAAGGATAGACTATATGCAAATCTTCACAGTGTTACCATAATTACCAACCATTCATTATGTCATTTAATTACGCATACTTTATGTTAAGTTTGATGATAAAAGAAATACTTTAATAAATTGAGGGCTAAATAAAATAACAATGACGACGATGATATATTAATATAATTTCACATGTGAGGTTTAGAAAGAATAGAATATATACAGATTTTATCTTTCTCATAGAGATAGTTAGATTGTTTCAAAAAAAACATTTTGATCAAATAATAGAAATCGAGAGCTAAATATATTGACCATCCCTCTCTAATAGAAATAAACAGGTTGTTTGAAAAAAACACTCAGATCAAGTAACACAAATTAAAAGCTAAATATATTGATTAGTCATATATCACAAATATCAAAAGCAAAGATCAAAAGTGCTATAATCCCTAGAGCTTAAATTCTTAATTAATTACCCAAATTGGATATTTTATTATGTTTGCTTGTCAAAGTTCAAGAATCCTGCACCAATCAAATTATTATATATATGTACAATATTGTTAAATGTTAAAGATTTTACGTACCATGTGATCCATTTTTGTCACATAAAAGTCTTGAACTGTTTATAGACTATAGTAGTTAAAGGCTGTTTATATAGTTACTCCAAATTATGAAGGTTAAATTAATTAGGTCCCACAAATGTAATTTCTGTAGCATAATTTAAGATTAATGATTTGCAATATATATGGTTCAAAGCAACATAAAATTTGGATAACAAATTTGAATCATTTTTAATAGGTCAAAGGCATAAAAGTTTAGACCCAATAGGTGAACGGAGGACAAATTTGAATCATATTTAACAAGTTAGGAGTAAATTCGATCCAATAGGTGGAGGGAGAAATTTTTTTTGGATTATTTCTAATACGTTAAGGGTACTTTTGAACATTTTCTGTTTATTTATTTAAGAAACAAGTTTTAGAGAGTTGAAGAGTTCAAACAAGCTTTTAGGAGGGTAACATACATACTCCCTCCGTCTCAAAATAATTAAATTTTAAAAAAAAAATTTAGTGTTCAAAATAGTTGAATTGTTCAAAGTTTAAAAAGAATGTTTGAAACTTTTTTCATATTTGTCCTTTCATTTATTGAAATTTTATATTTTCCAGAAGATAAATTATATTACATATTTATGATTTCACAAAGGGCAATAGTGAAAAGTATGGTGTAAATTTTATCTTTAAATATTTTTCTTAATATGTGTGTATTACCTCACAAATTCAATTAATATGACACAGAGGAAATATTTTTTAGTAGTAGCAGATACAATTTTCAAAAGATGAAAAAATAGATAATTGTCAGAATTCAAAAGTACTTTATGTAAACTTTATCGAACACAAATTGTTGCTCTAAATTAATATAATAATTTTCGAAATTGATTAGTTAAAACTTAATCTTAACGAGGACATGACCCTAGATAGGAATAAGTGGAGGTCGCGAATTAAAATAGTAGGATAATTGATTAGTAAGGTTAGGTGGTTACCTAGTCAGGGGGCCTAATAGGGTTGAGTAGTAGTATTTTTTTCTAGCATGTATTGTCATTATTTTATTGTTTATGCGTTAATTGTATTATATTTTTGTTTTGTCATGTGCTTTCTTTTACTTTTGGTCACATCTAGTCATTTCTGCGTATGAATTTTGAGATGAGGGTTCCCAGGAAACAACCTCTCTACCTAGTTATCTTGTGCTTTCTTTTACTTTTGGTCATATCCAGTCCTTTCTGCGTATGAGTTTTGAGATGAGGGTTCCCAGGAAATAGCCTCTCTACTTAGGTAGTGGTAAGGTCTGCGTACATTCTACCCTCCCCAAACCCCACTTGTGGAATTTCACTGGGTATGTTGTTGTTGTAGTATTAGTTAAAACTTAAACATATACTGTCTCTTAAAGTAATTTTTGAAAAATACTTTTCAAAAAGTAAATTTTGAAAAAAAAAAATAGCTACGATCAAAGCAACACATCAAAGTTTTCATTTGGTCGTGTGGAGTATTTACTCTCTCAAATTTTACCAACAAAAAGTCAAGTATATGTTCCAATATTAGACCTAAGTCAACATCATCTCTTTATGAATTACTGTTTCCTATTTGACTTTCCACTTTTTAACTGTCCCACTTGTCAGACATTTAAATCTGGGGATTTTTTTCAAAAAATAAAAATGACTCCTGTATCTATAAGTTAAAATTTGAATGAAAGTCCAATGATTCTTGTAAAGTTTTCATGAGAGAATGGCCATATATAAAAGGAAATATATATATATTAGTTAATATAGTTATAGTTTGAATTAATTACAGCTCACGATAAATATCTAGTTGTTTAATTTTTGTATAATTCGCGTAATTTATATAAATATTGTGTGCGAATCAAATTGTATAGCAAAATATACAAATACTGTGAATTATATAGCAAAATCATATAAATGTTGTGCACGAAATATATAATGAATATAAAAACGTTATACAAAAACTGTAAATTATATAGCAAATTATACAAATGTATACAAATATTGCGTGAATTATACAAATATTGTTATAACTATAGTTACGAAATATAATTAGTCAAACTATAGATATAGAGCATAATTAAAGTATATATGCTTGTCATTTATGAAATTTACATGTATAAAAGGGGATCTCAACAATTTAGCTAGCTGTATAAGAAGAATTTTAGTATTTTACTCTATAAGTACTATATAACAAGTGGATACAAATAATATGTTTTCACATTTTAATATTTAACTATTAAAATTATTTGATTTGACAGAAACATTGATGAATTAGAGATTTACTTGAAAGAACAAGGAAATTGTACAATGTGTACAATATAACTTCAAAGTCATTGAATTCATCACCCCAACCAAATATAAGTATGTACATAATGGCTTATTCAATTGTTCAACTTCATGCTTTGTCATATCCATTTTGTACAACTCAACTTGTCTTCTGCCCAAAAAAATATATATAAAAAAATTATGATAATAAAATATTAAAGTTTAAATTCAAGGAAAAAAGATAAAATTTCATAAACATAATGATGTGTTTCTTGGTATCTATGATTTGCATTACAGTATGTCTCTATTAATTTGCCTTCTTTTGAGAAAAAGAAAAAGAAAAAAGAAGATCTATCCAACTGATTTAAAACTAATGTAAAGCCCACATGGGGTTCCTTCCTTAAAAAAACACTCTGGCATATAGTGTTTATATATAATTGCATGCACTGGAATATAAACCACACATTGAATCCATGTTTCCTCGTGTTCTTTCTTCCTCCACAATTATGGATTATTAGGTAAGTAATAAGTTTAAAAATAGTTAATAAAAAAAAGATTATTCTTTTCAGAAAAGGTAGGGAGAGAGAAAAGAGAGAAGGAAATTAAACTCTCGCTAATAAAATGAAAGTTCAAATAGTCAGTCAACTGAACTACTAAGATTTTCTGTTAAGAAAAAAATACAAGTTCTATGGCACACTCCATTTTTTATTATCAAATTTAAAAATTACAATGTTGGCTGTTACGTTAACTATATATATTACAGAGAAAGAGGAGCGCACACATAAATTAATTTGTCACCTGATATCTAGTCCAACAAATCAAGATTTGTGCATCATAAGCCCATAAAAGGTTAAAAAACACTCCTTACCAAAATAATTTTTCATTCTCACGACTCAACCCAACAATTCTTTAGAAGATAGCTATCAAATAACTCTTTCCATACAAAAAGTATAACAGAGAATGTGTAGATACTATCAACAGTAGCAAAGATGTTTTACCAAAACCTGGTTTAAGGACAATTTTTTAGTAGTGGAGAAAGGCTATTCAACTTTATCAGTTGCATTATTTCACCCTCATCATACACTAATGCTTTCTGATCAATACAGCTCTTCTAGCAGCTAAGATATCCAAGAGAAATGTCCTGATTCTGAACTAATTCAACAAGATATCTGTCTCCTCCGTCAGTCTCCCCCGTCCCTCTTTGTTAAGTTTCAAAATTCATAACCCACTCAACTTTGTGATCTAGATTGGTAATGGTCATTAAACATCATAATCATCCAGAAACAATGGCTTTCAAGATGTGGAATTTTTTCTTGCAGTTCAGCAATCAACCGTCTGAAATAAGCAAACAATTTGAGAAGAAAAAAAAGAATTGGATCAGTCTCTGTATGTTTAGTATGAGAAAATAATTTGAGTATAAAGTTCACAATTATCTTCGAGTATTGGTAGAAAGTGGATATAGTGTAAGAATTGGAGTATTTGCGAAGAAAAATGATTTTCGCCCAAAAGGGATAGAAGTCAATTTTCCCTCTTTTGGTAGAAAATGTTTTCGTGGAAAAGATTTTCGAATAACATTATACCAAAAAATGTTTATCTCGTGAAAAATATTTTTTGGTCATACCAACAACACATTACAATATTAACTTTTTAAAATGTAGGCTCAAGCTGGGAAGCATGTCCAGAGTAGGAACTAGTCAACCTAAAATTACAAATAAATATACCTGCTAAACATCTTTGTATAGCAACTGAAACTTTTGTATTCTCTCTGGAGGAAGGGGGCAAGTCACTATGAGCTTGCCTTTCATGGCCCCTCTAAATATTGCCTGCTTACAAGCAGGGACGGCCAAGCAGTTAGAAATGACTCCACATTCATGACTCATGAAAAAATTAATCATCAGAACGAAGTATCATCTCAGCATATATCAAGATGTACACCGAGAACTTTAGTATACCAACTAGAATGCAATTTATGCACATCATAGATGCAAACTGAAGTAACAATTAAGTGTTCTATAAATTTGTGAGCTAACTGAGAAAAGTCTTAACACTCTTACCAAATCTATCTGAACCTAAACTCGTCCTTTGATTGTTTAAGTTGATACACAAAATAGTTGATATATTCACAAGCAACTCTTAGCAAATTAGGAGATCTCTATTCCTGATTCACAAGCAACTCTTACACTCAACCATACTTGCTGAGCTTTATTCGGCACCTGATGCCTCCATGGAGGTGAAAATCTATTGAATAAATCCGAGAACCTCAAAATAGGATGACATATATGAAGACTCGTGTCATGAATTATTGTACTCTCTATGCAAGTATTAAGACAAGGTAAAAATTTCTATAATACAAATTTGATGCATAACTTTTTAGGCTTCTTAGAGAAACATCCTCGAAAGAAATAAGTTGTTCTTACCTTAAGGAAAGGGATCTCAAACTATCAATTTGTTTGACAACCGAGAATCCTGATGCCCAATGCCGCAAAGTTCGAACCTCAGAAGATAATGGGCCCACCTCTCTACTGTTCTCCACCTAAATACCATGCTTTTATTTGAGGCAGTGTTTGAACATGTGATGTGTGTCTAACGACACATCACATGTTGCACACTTACAACAAGAACAAAGCCCTGGAGCCATCTGAAAGTATGGATTTTAACATTTATTTTCACTTGTATTGATGCAGAATATGCATCTCAGTCTACCCTTGAGTCTTGACTATTTGACATATCTAGTTGTAGTGCTTTATAATACAATTAAGAACCGATTCAATAAGACTTAGTTTCAGAAATTTATGGCAGAAATACTGTCTTATGGGTATGGGTATTTCTTAAGGAAGAATCTGAGAAACCCTCTAAGTCAATTAATTTATGTAAAAACAACTACTATATGTATATCTGCCCATGTCATGCTTGCACATCATTCAAAGATGAGCCAAAAGAAGTTCTTAAACACTATGCATTGAAGTTTAAGTTAATGCCTTAGGCAGGAAGACACAACCCACTAGATTATGAACAGAGACTCTTATCACCAGCTTTAGTAATTCAAACTCAAAAAGTGTTAACTAATAACCAAATCTTCTCCCTTCCACGATTGAAATTTCCTGTTGTTCAAACTTCATGTCCGGGGACATGCAGAAACATATCTACTAGCTTAATAAGCTAAGTTTGGACAGCCTCCATACATATACCATAAGTTTCAGTCTAGAAATTAGAACCTTGTGATATGTCAGCCATTCTACAAAAGCCAAAGTAAATCAGTTCAATTTAAAGCCACAACCGCAAGATTACAATCACATATATCAAGTATTGTTCTGCAACATCACTTGTCTTTCTGGATTTAATATTCCATCAAATAAGAATCATGCGTTAGTGGATAAACTTCACGCAAGTATTTGCACCATACAAGTCACTCAACATTGCTGGTTCTTGTGGTAACGTCATATTTCACTCTTTAGTCAAACACCTTACGATGCTTTGGCACCACTAAACAATCTTGTTTAGAAAGTGCTACCCGAAGTCTATTTACAGTCGAAAATGGAAGTCACAATTATTGAAAAGCTGCACTATGCAGCAAAGAGCACATAAGTTTACACTTCATATTTATCCGGATCATAGGGAAAATACTAAGGTCAAGAAAGAAAGTTGTGAGATTATCCCATACCTCTACAACATCAATGAAGTCTTGTTTTCTCTGAAATGCTCCAATCCACTTGGTGTGATCTGCACTCCTGGAGAACATCCATTTCAGAGAAGTAAGAGCTTCATCATGACAGAGGTCCATAATCTACAATAAATTATTTGCAAACTTTCTTGAGCATGTTCCAAATATAACATACCCTTCACTGACGGAGGAGGCAAGTACGAAGATTTGGCGACTAAATACTTGGCCAATAGACTAACACATTCCTTTTCTCTATTCTTTTCTTTTAAATAGCATCTCCTTCCTATTTCTTACTTAAAAACATGTTACACGCCTTCACTATTCTATCTTCACCCCTTTACCCGATCAAATAACTCTTGCAAGTAGCTGTTTGAACCGGGTCAATGTCACTTCAATTTCCCTTCATTAAAGGACCAAAGAACTTGTTATTCAAATTGTTGTGGAGAATTCCCGAATTCACCATTTAATTTGCCAAAAAATTTGTCTAATATATGGTCAAGATTATTGATTACAGTCATATAAGGACTAAAATAATGCTGTGCTCCCAACGCTCAACAGAGATGCAAGGATAGCTCATTCTTCAACTAAATTGGATCACAACAACATAAATAACATGTCTGTTGCAGAAAACTTTGAAAATTCAAACAAAGAGAAGGCACACCCAGAATCCATCTTCATATGATGAGCATTGAAAAAGAAAATGGTTGATGGTATTAAGGTTATATCAAAATACTTGACATAAACTTGAACGTCCTCTGAATCAATATCCACTAAAGCCACAGTCGCAAACTTGGACACTTCTCTCACAGATTTATACAGCTGCAACAAACAAGAAGCAAAAAGGTAAATCAACCACTCCAGAAAATATAAAACTTAATGTCAAATTGACCGTGAAAAAGCACAACTTCCACACAAATAAGGTGTCTAATGCATAAGGGGTGCATCCATTTTTTCCACAGCTACCTACAGCATCCAATTAGAACTTTACAAATTGTAGTTGTAATTTGTAAAATATATACTCCCTAGCAAAGGCGATTACATACCTAGAGGACTGAGACCTAAGGATGAAGGAGTACTTACCACTCAATCACAACCCTTGTTGGTCTTATTGGACAAAGTTACCTAGTTCCGTATGCTGGTGGGAGGTGGCAAGACTACTATAACTTGTAAAGTGTTCCCTAACTAAGGTGATTACATATCCAGAGCGAACCTGAAACCTCTGATTATGGATAAAAGAGCACTTACCACTCAATGACAACCCTTGTTGGTCTTCGTGGACAAAGTTACCTAGTGCCTTTTGCTGGTGGAAGGTGGAAAGACTACTCAAACTTTAAGTTCTATGCACTCACATCATAAACTATACTACATAATTAGGTCATTGCTAATTGTAAGGTAATTAGAGGCAAATCTCCATGATATTCATTAAGCAGTAACCATCAGTAACAAAATTGTCACTACTTGTGTAAATAATCTTTGTAGTTTCAGTTTATATAACTTAAATCCATATATAATCTCCACTAGCTCAGCTTAAAATCCTAGATTCTCCTAAATATCAAGTTCCCTCAGAAAAGCTTAATGCATTTTACAATAGAAATTCAAGGAATTGGAAAAAAATATATTAGTCTATCTCTATTTCACAGCAAAAAATAAGCGAAAACAGAAAAAAAAAAATGGAGGCGTACGATGTCGTCGAGCTGGAGGCAAAGAGGATCAGAGGATCGGCCAAAACGGAGGACAAGAACTTTGTCGATTGTGTCCCTTATTATGGAATCCACCTCTTCCTTCTTCGTTAGCGTCTTCAATATGTACTCCATCTTCTCTCCGGCCAGACGCCACCGGAAAAACTATATATTTGCATACAACGACGTGCTTCGCCAGAAGAGAATAATTTAATGTAAATATATTGCGTGCAAAGTAGATAATTGTTATTTCGGTACCTTAATTATTGGTTAACTTTGATTTTGACCTTTTTAATTAACTAAAATATGTGTTTTTGGTCCTTTTTATATTGATAGAAAAAAATATGTGTGACGATTAAACTACTTTTTAAAATTTATGTTACGAAATTCACAGTCCAAAGGATAAAAATGCACATGTAAAATAATTGAAGGCTAAAAATATAATTAAGGATCAAAGATATTTTTTATGGATTAAAAGTGTAAATTTTTTAGGCGTAGACGAGAGGTATCATATTTGGGTATATGCTATTTGACCCATTGGGTTGTACATATTTGATATGTTTTGATTTATAATATATTTAGAAAAAATAGCGCGAATAAGTAAACATATACTAGTTAATTAGCTAACATAGTTATAGTTTGAATTAATTATGGCTCGTGGTAGACATCTAGCTGTAATTACAGTGAATTTTGTACAATTCGTGCGATTTATATGAATATTGTGCGCGAATACAGTTTGAGTTTTGTATATTATAATCACAGTTTGAGTTTTGTATAATTCGCGGGATTTATGCAAATGTTGTGTGTGATTATACAAAAGTTGTGCGTGAATCAAATTGTATAACGAAATATACAAACACTGTAAATTGTATAGTGAATTATACAAATAATGTGCATGAATTGTATAGCAAAATATACAAATACTATACCAAAACCGTGAATTGTATAGCGAATTATACAGACGTATACAAATGTTGCACGAATTATACAAACGTTGTTGTAACTATAGTTACGAAATGTAATTACCCAAACTATAGCTATGAAGCATAATTAAGGTACTTTTGAGTGGTTATGTAATAACCTATCTTTAGATAAAAGTTTCACATCGGCAAAACACATGAAAGATACTAGATATATAAGTAAACAGTCTTTACTTACTAGTGACGCGTTTTAAAGTCGTGCGGGTCTAAGCCCAAAGCGGACAATATCACCAGAGGGTTGGATCGTTACAGATGGTATCATAGTCACTCATATGTCAGCCTTATCGATATGAGCTAAAGTTCAACTGAGTTTAGGAGAATCTCCATGAGATGGGTCAAACCTCAGTACTGATTCTAGGCGAATCCCATACGGTAGGACAAAGCTCAACGAGGACGTCGAGTCCACAAAGGGGGTGTATGTAATAACCCATCTTAAGATGATAAGTCTCACATCGACAAAATACAGGAGAGATGTTGGGTATATAATTAAACAACTCTTACTTATTAGTTACACGTTTTAAAGTCATGCGGGCCTATGCCCATAACGAATAATATCACTAGCGGGCTGAGTTATTACAGATTATATGTGAAAATAATTCATATCTCAAATCAATAAAATGAATTATTATCCGGCCCGTTCTAATTTAAATTATTGGATGAAACTAAAACAGAGTTAATTTTACAACCTGTACATGCCAACCATCTATTGAATGTGCTACCTTCAAATCAATAACAAAGAGTTTGGGTTAGCATTTAGGAGTTAATAAATGAATCGATTGGGTAGGTCATATTATTAATGTGCTAATAAGCCACCTCTAAGTATAATGCTTTAGTGCTATCCTTAATTAAGATTTAAGAGTCACTACTAGGTCAAAAACAACATTGAATGGGAAAGGGACAAGCAACAAATCCTGCATCTCAATTTCTTTTTTATTGGATTATGACTTAATGAAATCCTCGGAACCAATCGTAGAGGAATGTCGCACAAGAAAAGTATAATCAAGGAGACATTCTACTGACCCAAGATTGTTAACTAAAATTGAAAGATACAAATAAAGAAAAGAAAGGTAGAAAGGAGAATGAGAACTTCGACAGGAAAAAGACTCTTGAATTTCTTTCAATTTTTGGTTGAATATAAACGATTGGTATCATTTCTATTTATAGTCGCATAAGAATGATTCTAGATACTAAGAATTTAGACCATTCTAACCTATCTTTCTTAAATATCTAATACTTTAAACTGTCTAGATTTTTTTTAAATACAAATATCAAAGATATTACTCTACAAAATTCTAGATAATTCGATTAAAATCTAAAAGTTTTTGTATCTTTATTTTTCATAGTTCTTAGCCTCATGTTTTTGTAGGTACCCATTGCAGTCCTTGTTATTCTCATTTGTTTGTGTCCACTGCCTATGGAATGTATTAAATGTCCCATAAAACCAAAGAAAAATATTTTATCCCCCCAAATTCATATTCCTTTAGTTGTATTTGTCGGTTAACTAGTCAGTATATGTTAGAGCGGATTAGAGTCTCATATTGATTGGAAAATGGACTCATGATTTGTTTATATGTATTTGAACAATCCTTCTCTCATAAGTTAATTTTTAGAATTGAGTTAGACGTGGATGTAAGGGTGAAGGTCTAAAAAATAACTGTCACAAAGGCTCATCATTTGTTTTCTCATTAAATCAATCTGTCACTCAATCACACAAAATTTTGCCATTATCCAATCAGAACCAATAATTGTATATCTAAGTATCATATTTTTACACCTGCTCAATCAGAAATCAAAACAACTCAATTTTTGTCTTGGGAGTTGGGACCTCTAGACTGATCTTTCTATTAAATCGTATTGGAACATGAAAAATACTCCTAAAGATGGCCATAAACTAGACACCACCAAAGGCCCTACATTTTTGTATGGTGAAGAGAGTTTCCACCATGATTGAAATTCATTTATTACATTTTATTATCCTTACTAGTGTCATTTTTCTCCCTTAGATTCAAGATATGCTTTCACTACATGATTAATTAATCTTACTATATTTTTTTTATAAATAAGATCCTCATTGCCACAAGAATCACAAAACACAACAAGATTAGTGTCTTCATCTTTCTCCAAAGCCCAAAGACAAGAAATTTTTGGTTTATTATAGATTCTTGTATTTGTTGTCCATTTGACCAAAAAATTTGTCTCACTTATACAATCTAAAGAATCTAGTCTCTTTAAAATATATTTCCACTAACATGCAGGTAAGCTAGCTTTCTTTTTCTTTTTTTTTTCCCTTCATCATAAAATTATCTATTATCATATTCACATCTCACTTTGGACACACATATGACAGATCCTTCGGTGGCTTTTCAAGAATGCAAATGACACCAATTCTAGCAAGAAGGAAGTTGTTACTGGTGAGTCAAAAAACAAAACTTTGTTCGCTATCTTGTCTGTGTTTCCTATGTTGTCATTATTCGTCTTATATTTATTTACTTTTATCGTATTTATATAATATCATTTACTTTTCATTATTAGTCATTTTTCTTTTTTCCCTTTTGTTCCATTTTTTTGTTCCATTTCCTTTTCCGGAAACAACCTCTCTATCTCTATGAGGTACTGGTAAGGTCTATGTACATTTTTCCCTCCTTGGACCCTACTTGTAGGATTCCAATGGGTAATGTTGTTGTTGTAGTGTGATTTAATTGATCATAGCATGTTATTGCACTATTTTCCAAATTACCATATCAGACTTGACACGAAGATAATCTGATATAAGAAGTTAACATATCAGCGCTCTATTTCAGATTAGCATATCAAATTTGACATATGAAGATAGTCTAATATGCAAAGTTACGGTCAATTTTTCCTTATGACGGGAAAAAAATTATACGTTATCAGCGCATACAACTTAAATTCTTAAATTTTGACGTGATTTTTGAGATCTAAAGTGGTTGATGTTTGTTAATTCCTAAGAGGAGGTGAAATCCCAAGACATTGTCCTTCTTGATATTTCACGGAAAAAGGGAAATCAAGCTGGAAAATCAGGCAAATCGAGGTGTAAGATCCTGAATTTGTTCAAAACATTACGCAGAAAGGACATGGCAGCAGATTATTTCTACAGCACGATTCGTGTAAAGAGAATGGGAAGTTGGCATTGCATGAAGATGAAAAAACAGAGGCTTACTAGTGGATTAAGCTTTCGTCGAAAAGCAGATTCTGCCACAGCGAAAGTATTGCCAGTTAGTGATGCAGTAAGAACAGCAGCATCAAAAAATGGTCATAAGGAACAAAATTTGAGTGCAGATCAGAAGGAAAAAGCTGATGGAGATAAAATCGAGACAGTTTCAAAGATGAAGGAACTAATAAAATGGGCTGCTGCTGCTAAATCACAAAAGGGAGGAAAATATTTTGGTCGAAAGGTGAGATTTCATAGGAAAATCGAATTTGTAAATTCATAGGTTCAACTATTATTGCTGTTTGGGATGAGAATTTCTTCGAATATGTTGTTGAATTGAAGAAGAACACGGCCCTGGATTGGTTTTATTGGTATTTATTACACTTTTTTAAGTTATATAACTCTTTTCATGAAAGATTAATAACGAGTAACTCATAAAATCTTCATAGAATCATGTTTTTTATTCAAATATACCTGATCATAAGCTAAAATCCCAAGAAAAGAACCACCATATTCTTAGTATCATTTGAATTATCTATAAATCTTCTGATGAACATGTTGCCACCATCACAATTCACATTGGAGTAATATGTAAATGAATTATACTCCATCATATTTTTTTTTTCTTCATCTTATACAGATACAGCTTTAATTTCATTGTTCCCACCTACAACTAAAATATATATTGATCTTTTATGTTGTCAATATTAAAATGCCTGGACCAAAAAGTCTGGCCCTATAAATTCTCCCAAAATATCAAACAACAAGCTTTTAAAGATTTAACTTTTAAGTTCTTATGGCCCATTACTTGTATTTAGATTTGTACAACTTACACAATCTCATACTGTTTGGAGCTAATTCCAACTAATACCAACTTTTTTTAAAATTACCAAAAATCGAACTTAAAGACAGTACCAGATGATGATGAACTTAGCTATGGCTCTCCCAAGATCAGCTTCAGATGGGATGTTGATCAAAGTTCCTCTGCAAATATGGTCTATAAA
Organism: Solanum virginianum; assembly: GCA_000787875.1. Taxonomy (NCBI): domain Eukaryota; kingdom Viridiplantae; phylum Streptophyta; class Magnoliopsida; order Solanales; family Solanaceae; genus Solanum; species Solanum virginianum. The sequence goes on from DF358040.1 coordinate 75,636, forward strand.
GATCAGTGCCCTACACCAACTACAAAAGGAAATTGGGTCACCACAGATTCTGAATGTAAGTTTCCTTTATCCTTTTTCTTCAATATCCATTCTGATTTCACAAATGGGATCTAGAGGCGGAGCCACCTCCCTCCCACAAAAAATTATACTTTTCTTGTTTCATTTCGTCCAAAACGAATATCATTTTATTCTAATTGGAAATAATTTATCTTTAAAATTCTTTTTTTATTTTTAATAGAATGATTCTTAGTCATACAAATATCTAAAATAATTTTAGATTACAAGTTTTAAAAGTCTTTCTTTTTTCCTTAAATACTGAGTCAAGTCAAAAGGTGTCCCATAAAATGGGATGAAGAAAATACTATTTATACATGGTCAAAATTATTTTTATCTATGTAATAGATGTCGAACCCCATTCGACTAATTCGTATTTTTGTTTTTTTAGATTTTGAATCTCCTTAACTGAAATTGTAGTCCCCTTCTACTGATTTGTATTTCTTTTTAGTTAAAATGTAGTTTTATAGGTATGCTGCAATAAATTATTAATTTAATTATACGTGAAAAATTAACCCCTTTTTTTCTTCTTTTTTTTTTCCTTCAATCTAATTATGCCTTTTTTTTTTTGTTTATTTTTTACAGTTGTTGTACTAGAGCTTGAACAAGATGAAGAAAATTGGTGATCTCTTATGCCACTTAGTAATTATTTATCAACTTTGCTACTTTGATGTAACGTTATCTGTTTAACGCACGTGAGATTTCACCTTATATGTCAAATTTATATTCTAATCAACATTCAATAATATTGAAATTCAATTTTATAAGTGAGATTCAGAAAAAAGTGATTGTACCTAGTAGTCTTATATTTCATGAATATAAAAAGATTATATTTTATATAGGTCAGCTCAAATAAAGCATATTATGACAAGTATGAAAAAATATATAGTAAAATTAACAATTTTTAAGTGAAATATAATATATTTATTTGTGTATTTTTTATTTGACAGTATTGAGAGTAAAAAAAATTTGAACCTCGTGATAGTAAACTAAAGATATGTATAGTTACAATTAAAGAGTTGCTAAAAAAAATTAAAAGCTTTATTTTTTTAGAGATTAAAAAAGAAATGTATGAAAAATAAATTGAAACTGAGCAAATACCTTTTTCCAACTTAATTTTAATTGTTATTAAAGCACCATTACTAATATATTAAACTCTTTTTTTTATAGCGCTCAAAAAATTTAATAATATTCCAATTTATACTTTTAACATGATTCCCCGTTTTAACTTTTATACTCTTTATTATTGATTCTCCATTTCTTTCTATAAAATGTAAAACTATAAAATAATCTAAAACCACACACTTCAGCAACAACAACAAAAAATAAAATCTTTTCCAAAACCCCTCAATCAGAAAAGATGGAAGAATCCATTTATATTCAAAAACTCAATTCTCAAAATGACCAAAAACTCAAGAATTGGGATTTTCTTTCTTCAGACCTTACAGGGAAAATCCTCTCTTACCAAAATCTCTGCTACAAAAAAGCCATGGCTTTTCCTCTGTGGCCAAAATAGCATTTTTTTACTTGTTCATGTTTGATTTGACAACTCTCCATTAGAAGCAATAAATTATATTATAATTTTATTATATCACTCCAAATTATTATTATAACTCATCTAAATATTGATAAATTAATTAAATATGATTAGTAGTTAATATAAGAATAAAACAAATATAAAATGATGTTGCAACTCAGACATTACTCAATAGAAGTGCAAGGCTGGCAGAAGTATCGAAACGATCACAATATGTACCACTGTCAATTGAAAAACAAATTCTAATCATCCATGCAACTGTCAATGGATTCTGTGATCGAACAAGAATAAAATAGATCAGACCTTGATGCTGCGACTCAGGCATTACTCAATAGAGGTGCAAGGCTGACAGAAGTACCGAAACAACCACAATATGCACCACTGCCAATTGAAAAACAAATTCTAGTCATTCATGCAGATGTCAATGAATTCTGTGATCAAATATAGTGGAGGACTAAATTTTAAAAAATTAGAACAAAATCCAACTAATGACCTAAAAGAGGTCATTTGTATAAATAAGCATTTTGTAGAACGTCATGGCCATTAAATATTTGGGCCTCAAAATAAGCCCAAAAAATCTAATGTGATAAACAAATAATTCGCTGCTGCCGCTGTTTCTGTTAAGGGTTTACAGTTGTTTTCTCTCTCACACAGTAGCCAAAGAAGGAGAAGAGGGTTTTAGGGTTTTTGTTTAGCAGAGAAAAAATGGATAGGTACCAAAAAGTAGAGAAACCAAAACCCGAACTACCCATTAACGAGAATGAGATCCGAATCACTTCACAAGGACTTGTTAGAAACTACATCAGCTATGCTACTAGTCTTCTTCAGGTATAACATTCATTTCCTTTTTTTTTTCATTCTTAACTGATAAAGTTGTTGTCATGTGGCCGGTGTTGGGTTTGTGCTGCTCTTTTTTTTTTGGGGGGGGGGGCTTTTCTCATTCACTTTTGTTGTTTTTTTGTGCTGTTTTGACTGTGTTTTTGGTATTATTGTTATGCATGTAAATGTGGGGTTCGATTGGTTGTTTACCGAGGGGGAGTGTTTCACTGTTTGCCTTTTCCAGCTATTTTTTTGTTGCCCGACGAGTTGGGGTTGAGGCATTGTTGTTTGATTGATTGGATTGATGTTGTTTTTTCATTGTTCCCAATGTTTGGGGATTATTGTAGAATCATTGTAGACAGTGTTAGATTTTCGGCCCTTGAGGCCTTTTTTGGTTTGGATGGTTGCAGGCATTTGTAATTCGTGTGCTTTCGTTGACAACGTAACATGTTGGTTGAGATTTTCTTATTCTTAGGCCGTGAAATAGCGTGTGGTCTGTGTAATTGGTGTTCTGTGTTTGTAGGATGATACTATAAACTATTTACTTGAATGAAATTTGATTTGGCCCCTAAGCTTGAAAGGAATAACAATAGGGATGATGGACAGGGACGCTTTGGGTTGGAGGCAATGCTTGCTTTCTTTGTTCAAAATCATTGTTTTGACATATACGTCATTGTTAGCCTTTTGTTTGTAATCTCTATATATACATCTTCTCATTTTCGTAAATTTTGGAGTTTTCATGGTCGTGCATGTTAAAGTAGTATTCGCACCAAGTCTCTGTGATTGAGATTTTTTTTATTGCTGCATTAATACTTGGTGCAAGGATGATTTCAAGAATTTGCTCGGGCACAGGAACCTGGTGATTATAATGGTTCTTTAACCAATCGTAGAAATTACATCTTAACAGCACAGCAAGACAATTATATTTCCTTGCAATTCTTTATCCAAAATTTCTATACATAGAATAATGATCTAATCAGTGGAGTATGTAGCTAGGAAATCAAATCTGGTGTTGTATATGTGGTCTAACAAGAACAACTAAGATCCTAAGCTGAGGCTGTTCTGATGGTTAAATTTTTTAAACGGAGTACCATAACGGAGAATTCAGCAGTAGCTGAGTTACATAATTCAGCTTTTCAACTTATAATAGCTTGATTCATGGTTCAGCAAAATGAGAGGTGAAAAAGAGTGTTTCTGTAATTGTTGGTAATATTCTTTGAAGATACCAACTAGAGTACTTCTGGTCTGTTCTCGGTGCTAAAATCTTTCTTGCATGTTTCCTATATTCAATTGCTTTGCTGTTGCCTTACTTCAAGCCAGAAATACTTGTAGGCTTGTAGCTGGTAGGATTTTCTGATAATTCATATTCCATCCCTAAGGTTGAGGGTTGAAACTGCATTGCAGATTTTATATCTTTCTCGTTTTTTTGGTTGTAGTTCTGATGTAAACTGTAACCAGAATCTTTTCAGAGGTGGCTAATAGAAATTTTTATGACTAATGGCTATTCAGGAGAGGAGTGGGAAAGAGATCGTTTTGAAAGCAATGGGTCAGGCAATAAGCAAGACTGTAGCTATTGCAGAGATCATTAAGGTAGCTTGCCTTTTCCTTTTTTTCTTCTAGTACATTTTCTATATTACCATATTCATATGTAATTCAATGTTCAGAGAAGAATTCCTCGTCTGCATCAAGATGCTGCTATCAGCTCAGTGAGCATCACAGATGTGTGGGAACCTATTGAAGAGGGACTTTTGCCGTAAGTTTGTGCTAGCTTTCTCAAATTTGTTTGTTTATTAGAGCGCATAGGTGTAAGGTTCCTAACAGCCTACCATGTGGGATAAGTCTAAGCTTTAATTTTTATTCTACAATTGGGTGCAAATTGCATTGTTGTGGTTCTGATTCTTGTGAATTTTGGTTCTTTGTTAAAGTGTGGAGCAGACTCGACATGTCTCGATGATTTCAATCACCTTGTCAACAACGGAACTGAACAAAGATTCTCCAGGGTAACTCTTTGCGGTGTTCATTTTTATTAGAATGTTCTTCCAGACCTTAACATGCTCACTTGAGAACAAACTTAAGATACTGTATTGAGTCATGCTTATTGTGATCATTCCTTTATCTTTTCGAGTCTTCTGGCAGAAATCATTTGCTTGTAGACTTATTATTTTTTCTTCTGGTTGCTTGATTTATAAAACATCTTATGTAAGTTCATGTTCATAGATATCAAGCACCTTCTGAGATTCAGCAGACTAATTACTACAACAACAATAGCAACTACGCCCCACGCCATAATTACCACCCTCGACAGCAGCAACCACCACCTAGACAAGCACAAGCAGTTTACAATGCTGGCAATGAAGGTAATGACCTGCTAACAGAATAATTATGTAGCAATGATACATGTGAAAATTTTGCTACATCCTCAAAATTAATCATACTTGATTTAGATTCATATGGGCGAGGCCGAGGCCGAGGCCGTGGTAGAGGGAGGAGTCGTGGTTGGAACAGAGGTGGATATACAAATTACCAAGATGGATATGATAACTATCAAGGTCTTCCTCCTTACGTCAAGAATTCTTGTTGGTTCGAGCTGTTTGACTTTTAACACTTACTGATATTGATGTATATTATTTCATTTTGATAGAAAATGGTGGGTACTCAAACTACGGACGAGGTGGCGGCCGTGGTGGCTGGGGATATCGTGGTAAGCATGGATACCTCATTTGTTTCCCCCCCCCCCCCCCCCCCCCCCATTGCATCTGCTCCTTCATTTTGGGCCTGTAGTTACAATCATGGTCTTGAGATATCACCAACCTTTTTACCTTTATATCATGTTATAAATGCATTTTGGGTTATGAATATTTTTATGTTATGTTTCAGGCTCTGGATATGGAAGAGGCAGGGGTGGAGGTGGCAGAGGTTATGGTTATGGACGTGGACGTGGACGAATGGGCAACCGTCCAAGGGGTGGCAGCAACAACCAGGCATAGTTTATGATACCTAGAACACTTGCCTTGGCATAATGGTTTTTTCCTGTCCAGTGTCTGTCCAAAAAAAGGCATGAAACTATGGCTTCTTGCATAAAATGGGTTGTCATGCAGTGATGGTCTTGTTTTTCAGCTTCATTGTATGTGGGCTAAGCATATATATATATATCTCTAATGAAACCAAGTTCTAGTAGTATTTATGCAATTAGAACATATTCTTTTGTTTATCTGAAGATGTCTAATCATTTCTTTATTTTTCATATTTGATTTTCGTCCAATGTTTTAGTCTGTACTTTCTTGAATACGTAGACCTGAGATATCAAGAGGATGACTTGGTTAAAACATAGAGGTTTCTAGCACCCCACATTCATTATTTGTTGACGGAAGAATGTGTTAAAGAACCGAATAGGAAAAAGGGGAAAAAGAACGAATGTTCCGTTTCTCCCAATTTGCGCGGGTGGCTAACTGTATTCGCTAAGTAAAAAGTAGTCAGTCGATATGATGAAATACAAAGAAAACCTCCCTCACAAGCAGAAGAGACCTATGCTCAACCCAAAACTACCGCTAAACATTACACCAAGGTATCCACGTTCCTAAAAAGAAATTAAGAAATCTTCGTTGTTAGCACAAGAAAATAAATACTACAGTACTTAGTAGGTTGATACTGTCTAGCAAATTATTCCAGGCGATCAGGCATAAGCGTCAGATAGAAAATAGAGCAATATTCAGACTGGGTCGTTCAAATTTGGATCTTTCAAAAGTTTTCCTCCCGAAGAGAAGCTTTAAGCAGTATAGTCAGTTCTCAGCATGACAAGCTATATAGGCACAGTTCATCATACCTCAGCATAGAGCAAAGTGTATCATTCGAAAGAGAAAAAAAAAATAGAATTACAATTTACAAGGAACAGGCATTTTACTGCTAGAAGTATCAAGAATAATAGTTCAATAACCACCGTTGTGAAAAACAACCATCAATTAATGACATTGGAAGCCATGACATATAGAAAGAACTATGACCAGAATCAAGGCAATAAAGATGCCCAGGACTATAAGCTTTATCTTCATGTTCTGCAACCACATCTTCCTCCTCACTTTTGTTCCTTGTGTCTTGAAATCTTGTGCCTGCAATATAATACACTTTTAGGAACCCCTGTAGTTCTTATTTCAAATGAAAGCAAATAAGAATAAACAAAGCAGATGATAAAAAGGGGAAAAGGGATACACAACTTAAAGTGTGATGATGCATCAATTCAGGCGTTCTAATATTCCAACTGCCAGAGCAAATTAACTCTTATACCTACAGTTTGCTACTAAAATTTAAGGAGAAGATCATAGCTTTGGTGTTTTGCCTACGGATTTCACAACAGTGTAGACCAAGTGATCATTACCAAAAGACAAAAATGTTGAACAACAAACAGAAATGGTTGATCAACAGTGTATATCAAAACTTACCACCTGTTGCATCTTGACCACATCAAATTAAGGAACTGGATATTTGTAAACCACTTCCAATTTGCTAAAACTAGCAAAGTATCAGGCAATAAGAGATGTGTTGTCAATTTTTCCAAAAACGTAAGCTAGTAGCCCTTATTATTTAACTGGCAGTAGAGCTTTGTCGTCAACATTTCAGGACAGCAATTTCTTAGAATCAGGGAATTGAATGGATGATCCACTAAAAGATAAAGAATTCTACAGCATTTAAACCTGTGAGCGAAGATTCTCAGTTTTATCCACCAAAAGTTCAATTTTCTCCCCACGATCCAGGACCTGCAAGGCCACAATTCTCATTACAAACTGCCATACAGTTCCTTGAACTCTCAATGCATTCAAGTCGCACATCAGGACACCATCTTTTAAAGCAATACTACAAAGGGAATATGCTTACCTTCTCAATGTTTTCCATCATCACACCTTTGACTTCTGAAACCTGAGCCTTCACCTTTGCAAGCTTGCTGATTTCCTCTGGATGATCAGCACAGTATTGCATCTGCTCCTTCATTTTGGGCCTGTAGTTACAATCATGGTCTTGAGATATCAGCATTCATGCTTTAAAAAACTAGTAGAGAATGAAAAGGGGAAAAGCCACAATACCCAAATTCCTTGTTCAAGCTTTTAGCAACAGCTGTAGCAGCTTTGCCTCCGCCATATTTCTTGGTAAAATCATCCTTGACTCTCTCCAGAAATGCAATTGGAACCTGTCTGCCAACAGATTCCACAGCTACAACACAGTATGCTGGTTGAACAAATAAAGCCCATTAGTTTTACAAATGCCAAAAAGCAAACATGTACATATCAGATTGTCAGATAGCAATCATGATCTAAGTAGAGGTCAATGCACACTAGTATCCTCAGAAAATAAATACTTCACAAAGTTGCATCAGAATTTTCCTTATATCATCTTTCCATAGTAATGCGTATCCAACATGATGCTCAGATAACTCAATATTTTTCCAGATACAACAAGTGAAATAATAATCTGTCGAAATAGACTTACTTTTTCACATCCATTCCAATTCTGAAAAGAGAAAGTCCCCAGATTGTGTATACTACTACTATTTAGCCTCCATAAAAGTTTGTGATCCAACATGCTAAATTTAAGAGGCTTGTGCAAATTTTGCATTTTTCGTTTAATTTCATTGATCTCTTACAGGAAGAGATTAAGTATCTATCTTGAAACAATGTAGAAAGTCACGCATTTAATATCAACATAGTGAATCAAAGATGCATTGACTTCCGCGCTACTAAGCAAAAGAAGAAACAGCAAATATCAGTAGATTCTAATTTAAAAAAACACCATAATGATCGAATTGCAAAAAAAATGAATCAAGCAAACACAGGCACAGCTAATGATTGGAGGATCTTGCATACAAATCCTTATCCTCTAGTCTTCTGAATAAATAAAATTCTCATTTCTTATTTTTGCAAATAGTTCAAAAAATAAAACAGATCTCAACAGAAATTTCGCTACAATTAGAACTCAACGCCAGGAAATTGATCACTTATCAGTATTTGACTAAGATCTAACAGAGTCAACATCATAGAGTAGACTAACGGGAGGAGAAGAAGAAAAAGAACAACAACAACAACAACAACAAAACACGCGCACACACGAAAGCAGTAGTGATTCAGATGGAAATGGAACTGATCCATAAATTTGAACTGGATGCTTGACAGATCAAAAAATGCAGATAATCATCGATAATAGATCAGAAACAAACCGGTCGACTTATAGATCAAAACAAACACAGAGAGATAGAGGAAGAAAAAAAAACTCACTGAAGCCGTCATCGACGAGGTAGTTAAAAGTATGTCCATCACAGTTATAGGTGAACTTGTTGTTGGAAGCAGGGAGTTTCTGGAGACATTGCGATGCAATACTGGTGAAATTTCCGGTGAACTCAGTGTACTCGGCGAGGATCACCGTTCCTCGCGCAACGAAGCTGTAGATCAACGATTGTTGCCCCATTTTGCTCTCTCTTCTCACACTCGAGAAGAGAACAAAAACCCTAGCTTATTTCGAATTGCAGAGAGCGAAAAAAATGAAAACACTGAAAAAGTATTTGCGTATATTTATGCGTGAAAGTGTACAAGCACAGAGAGACGATGAATTTGATTTTTTCGGGAAGACCCCACCGATTTTACACATAAAGAAGAGAAATTGTCCAGCTATTTACGTAAAATAATTTTTTTTTAGTAATCAGTTGATTAATAATTAATATTTTTAAAAAACATTTTTTTAATAAAAAAATTGAAATTTAGAAGTTAGTTGAGTTCAGAAATTATATGCATTAGATTATGTTTGTTCGATAAGATTAGTAATGAGACTATTCAGCAGAAGTTAGGGATTACTTCTGTCAGACAAGGGAAGCAAAACTGTGACGGTTTGGCCATATGCAAAGAACAAGTACCGACACTCCTATTAGGAGATGCAAGAGGTAGACTAAAAAAGTATTGGGCCGAGGGGGGTGTGATTAGACAGAATATGACAAAACTTCATCTCACTGAGGACATGACCTTAGATAGAAAAGAGTAGATGTCGCATATTAGGGTAGAACATTAATAGACTTGTAGGGGTAGGTTGATGTCTGTTCTTGTGATATAGTAGGTTAGTAAAATTAGTTAGTAAAATTAGTTGTGTCTTTATATCTAGTGTTGTTTTTTTTCGGCTTATATTTGTTAATTTTATTGTATTTATATATTATCATTTGTTTTCCACTTTAGTTGGTTTTCTTTTTCATGTCTAATATCTTCTGTTTTTGGGCTTGATAGTTTTGAGACAAGAGTCTTTCGGAAACAACTTATATATCTCTATAAGATAGTGATAAGATCTGCGTATATTTACCCTCTTCAAACCCGACTTGTGAAATTCCACTGAGTATGTTATTGTTGCTGTTGAGTTTTTATTTTATTTTATCTTTTTTTAAAAAAGAATTATTGCACTTTTATGTTTTCTCTTCAACTGTAAATATCTAACGCGGATAAATTTTCACTCTTTAATTTATGGGCTTAGTTGTTAACCTACCACCATTATGTGCCATAGTAAATAACGTACGGGACCCTGCTGTTTTTAATTTTTCTGCACATTTGAAACTGAAATTTCCATATTCATAAGTTATGTTTTCATAGTTTATATTTATAGAAAAATAATTATAGCTGTTAAAAGCCAATTGATTTTGACTTAGATATAAATAAACAACGAAGTAAATGAGAAAATTGAATTAAGTTTGTTCAACTGACTTGTTTACTCTCATTTATTTATGAGAGAGCATAAAAATATAAAATTTAAAAGATAATATTACGATATAAAAATTTTAAAATATAAGAGAGATTTGATTTTGTAGTCCATTATAAATGTTATATTATTTTTTCACATGAAATCACTAAAAAATAACTTTGGAATTTTATATTTAGGTTTTAATTATAAAAAGTACACTCCAGAGATTATTTTCTCTTAAAAAAGAAGCATTTTTGTTTTCAGAGTGGATGGGCACAATTAGAATTAGTTGACTTTGAAAGTTATACAAATGTTTTACGGGATCTTAGGAAATTTTAATTATATTTTTTTTATAAGTCTGCTGATAATGTCATTCTAAGTATACAATCTGACTTTTTATATATGAAAAAAAGGGAATAATTTTAGATCGATTCTTGAATTGTGATTGAATATTAAGCTTGCTCTCGGTCAGCCTCTCTTAACAGGGTCGCCTGGTGAATGAGGAGTTCTAGGCGAAATCTACTTGTTATTTGATGACAAAGCGTGAGATTTATGTCAACTCTCACACTTAGTCAACAAAATTTTAGTTGACACAATCTGACCTAAAATCCGCCCTTGTTTAGTCTCAATCTCAACCATCCTTTTTGTTTTCCTCGTAGAAGTTGATTTTTCGTCATTTTAAAGTTATATTTCAAATAAGTTTCTCCTTCATTTCGAATTGGAGGGGGAAAGTAAGAATTGTACTAAAAGGTGCAACCAAAATGGAATTGAAGTGCAACTAATTAATGGATCCCAACTAGCTGTTGGAACCAACAAAAATGACTTCATTTTAAAGCCATTTCAGATCTACTAAATATGAATGTTTGATATGTGATAACGATGGCCTAACTAGATAGTGCCTACCTGCAACAGCTGGTCCAGAACATCTTTTTCATCGTGACAACCAATGTTGGATGGTACAAAACAGTGTGGAAATAGGGAAAAAAATAATGATATCATGATAAAACATGTATTTAATTGGTTATTAACAATGTAAAAGAAGATATTTCTATGTAGGAACTTCCTAAGATATACTAAAAGTTCTCTAATATCACCCATTAAGAATTGATAAAAACTTAGTAGCATCAGATATTTCGAACAAAACGCAAAGGTAAATAAATATTCCAAGTCTCCAACTATGAGATCCAATAAAAAAAAGACAGCTCCTTCTCTTGATAACACGGTGGAGCTCGTGCCAGCTTCCGCGCTGTGGATACACTGCACACACCAATAGTACAAGTATAGAGTAACTTTTCCACCATCAAAATGGACAATTATTTGTGAAATATGTCTCTTCATTCATTATCCAACTCATTCCCAGATGGTAGCTCAAATCTGTTTTTCATACTTTCATTGACTGTTATATCATCCTCAGCATCATCCATGATGGACTCCTTGACATAATCTACCTTAAAGTCATAATCATCATCCATCATATCACTGGCGGTAGAGGCTCTGTCTTTCTTCCTCCTCTTCTTTTCAGCTTTTCGAAGTTTGGTATTTAGCATGCCTTCCTCGGTATATAACTTCTCATTTTGCCTGCTTTTAGCACTTCTGCCACTGGTCCGCCCTGCATCATCTTCTCCTGCATCCATTGCCACATCTCCATCATTATTAACAAGGTTCTGAGACACCGGTTGCTCCAAATTGTCCTGCAGTTAAAAAAAGAACACTTCTTTGTTAGATGCCACTACTTGTTCAGACATGGGTGATGTGGAGGATAACATTGCAAATTCAAGAGCACATGTTCTGTTTTTTTTACTTATAGCAGCTCTTATGCTGAAAAACTTTTCCAAACAGAAATGAATTAGCAATGATACAGTACTGCTTGTACCTAATGCACTGGTATAAATAGAAACATTTCAATTTGCAGAGTAAGTGAAGAGCAGTTACAGAACCACAGAATTTCAGGAAAAATGTCGAAAAGGACTGATCAGAAAAATAAGAAAGTCTAAAAGCAAATCACTTACCTCTAGCATGGTCTCGTCAAAGTTAATGGGTCGATTTGAAGGAACTTCAACTGGGTGAAAATCATCAACTGATTTGAGGCTTCCGATAATTGAGGATTCACTTCCATAAACTTCATCGACGTTGAATTCTTTTCCAAGCTCTGAAACTATCTTGACCTCTGAATGCTCCCCCTCGTTCCTAGACGGGGGCATGGTGTAGTATGGTATTTTCCCTGAGATGTGCAATGTGTCAGCAGATATCAAACTACTACCATGAACATATAAATACTGGCTTATTCAAATTCAACTCTATCCTTGAGGAAAATTTAACAGTTACCACACATACCCTCATTCCAGTCATGCAGAACAATCCTTGCAGCAGCATCAGTGTCAACAATTCCACCCTTTTTTAGCCTACCCCTAACAGTAGCAACTTTCTGAAGGAAATCATCGACTGAATCAAAGCTAGGAACCTTGTATATAGTTACTAACATCCTGGACGGACACAGTTTGAGTATCTCGTTTACTGCACAACCCACAGGATAAGCACAGTCAGCCACATCAAATCTAGCATTGAAATAGCACATGAGAGAAATGCAAAAGAGGCTAAACCACATCTAGTTACCAGGACAGACTGGGTCATCTAACTTTTCTATCCTCTTGCAATTTCGAAGAGCAATAGCTCCATCACTCTCTGTTGATGACCTAAGCATCACAATCCCAGGGCAGTCCAACAACTTTACATTCTTATCTAACTGGACTTCTTGCATGGATCTTGTTAATCCAGGTGTAGCACCAACATTGACCACGTGAGATCTCTTCAAGCTATTAATAAGGCTACTTTTACCAACATTTGGCAGACCAATGACGCCAACAGTGATTGACTTTTTGATCTGCAATAAGTAACTTAGAATTAGCACGGAACCAGCATTAGTAAGCAAAAAATGCAATAAAATGACATCAAGATTGACTAAAGATAGGTAGGTTAATTCATTGTCCATACATCAAAGTCCTTTGGAGTATGCTGAATTTTCTTACATTAATGTGACCCGTCCTTTTTCCCCAGACACCCAGAAAGCCAAAAAATTACTGGAGAAAAAGAATGCCGCCTGGGAAAAATTACTCAAAGTATCGTTGCAAAAGAGTTAAGACAGCTATTAGATGGCGGTATCTGACTATGTGAATCTGCAGTTCGTTCACACCATGGGGATCTTAGACGTGAAAGCTACGGAAACTGCATGTGAGATTGCAACCTAGAAGCAAATTACTGTTCTCCACCCGAATAGGGCAAGTGAGAGACAAGAGACTTGAATGGCCTGGTTAGAGTGAAGGGGGGTATGGAGAGGCGGTTGAAGATTTGACACATTGCTTTTGGATTTAAACCCATCTTTATCTATTGGAATCACAGAGCATATGACGTCCTGTGGAATTTCTTCAGCACAAGCAACTAGTGGACATTGAAAATCAATCAATCAACTATGCTTCAATTCCAAATAAGTTGGGTTAATTATATGATCCTCTGTGTCCATTTTGCCCCATTTGAGGCCTAATACATTCCGATGCTGCTACAACTTAGTTTAAGAAAAAATACCGTTCTCTACATCTCATATTTATTCCTACAGACATAGAAGTTGTTGCAAACCCCAACTAATGCAAGCGTACAACAGCAATATGAAATACCATCGTACGCTGTGCATAACCGGACTTATTTCCACATATAAATGGAGGCTGTATTAGGTTGACAATCGAAGTAAAACAAGTCTTTAATATCATGAATCCTCTAGAGTGGAATTGAACAATGAACTTGAATGACACTGAAACCCAGATTAGAATCAATTAGTTTGCGCATGCAGCCAAATATGAAGCATGATAAGGCAGTTTGTGCACAAAACATAGCAGTTGAAGATCCAATGCCTAAACCAGAACTGAGAAGCAAGATAAATAGGTGAGAACCCAATAAAGAAATTGATCCTAGAAGTACCTCATGACTTCGTGAATAATTCTTAAGCAATTTTATCAGATTCTCAGCTCCAAGACAATCACTTGTCTGCAAAAGATTTGTAGTCTTTCCTGCCTTTGAGGAAGACTTCCAGCCCAAGTTTGACTTCTGTTCTTGGGTGCTACACTTGAAAGCAACTGCCGGTAATTCCTCTCGCAGATACTTTAGCCACTTTTCTGCGGCTTCCCGAGGAACAAGATCTAACAAAAACTCAAAAAGTAAATAATGGCATTCCTATGAACACCTACTTTCACATAAGATAAGAGTATAAATTAGCAGTTTGGATGTTTTAGTGACCTATAAGAGTATAAATTAGCAGTTTGGATGTTTTAGTGACCTATAGGCTATATGAGAAAGAAACAGAGATACATATGTATACAATTTTTTTTTCAATCAAGATAAGGGAGGGAAACAAAAAAAATACCGTTTATAAAATAAAAACACAATACAGATTTAGCCACACATTTAAGTCATCACAGAAAAAATAATTCCACTTCTTTTGTGCTTCTATAAGTCACAGTCACTCATTCTGGTCAAATCAGAACTCCACCTGATAATCTTTTACTTAGAACAGCACAGACATGTGGATATTAGAAAAATGATAGTAGCTATCTATGATCCGTTTCCATAAAGTGAAAGTGAAAGTAGATACATGATATAATATTATAAATAAAATGAGAAAGGGGATACCAATTTTATTGAGGAGCAACACAAGATGCTTTCCAGGTCCTGATCTCATAACCATCTTTTCCATGTCAAGACAGCGTGTACCAAGAGGATCTCGAGCATCAAGCACTTCTAAAATGACATCAGAAGCGTCAATGACTTTGACTAACTCCTTGTAGAAAGCTCTTTCTGAGTTCTCTGCATGGATAAGCATGTGTAAAAGACCAAGAGAAGAAAAAGAGATACGAAGCAAAATCACAACCACTTCCTCTCACAATCACCCATGAAAAAACAAAGAATAGAATATGACATACCACGGATTTTAACGTTTTTAGTTGAATCATTGTTTCCCTTGTCCTCAATAAAATTCTGTTCTCCGGAAGCCATGTCTGCAAGTTTATTCGTGTCATCATCTTCGACCAGACCTAGCTTTCTTTTCTTAGCCTGAAAACCAATGTTATGGTAGTTAAACAACTGCCCAGATAACACGAGGAAAAGAACTGTGGAACAAAAGAACTGTAACATGCAAGAGAACCTATCCACTGAAAAGACCATTTTTCAAAACTATAAGTTCGGTTGGCTCTCAAACCCACTTCAATGAGTGTACCATGGGATTAAAACAACTTTAAATCAATTTATTCTTGCTAGATAACAATAAGCATTAATGAATTATATAATCCTGATACGATTTCCATAACTACAATCCAACACTTCAATTGAAGCCAGATGAATCAACAAGCATCACACGAAACAATCAACCATAGAAAACAAGCAAAAGATCCTTTTTTTATATATATAATAACCAATTCAGTGTAGACCCCTTACAGTGCCTCTCAATTACAACAAAAACATCGACTGTACACTAGTTTCGTTTAAGAATATGAATCCTCAATATACATTCTGCTCAATTTGGAATCCACAAAAAGAAACTAATTACCCTCTCTTTTCGGGCAGCTTTCTTCTGCTCCAATTCCTCAAGAGCACGAGCACGACGAGCCTCAAGTGCCTTAAGCTCCTGTTCCTTGAAGGGCCAATCATTGGGGATTCCTGGGTCCTTCTCCACCTTAGTCTTTTTGTTAAGACCCAACTTCTTCGCCTCCTTGGCCTTTTTCTTGTGATGCTCTTTTACCTTCCTTATAATCTTGTGCTTCTGCTTCAGTGTCACCCTCTTGCTCTTACTCTCTGCAATAGCAAAAAAAAAAAAAAAAAAGCCTCAACACAAAAAATCAAAAGAATATCTAAATCAACATTAATAGAATAGAGAAGAAATTGCTTACTCTTGCTTTTCTTCACCATCTTTGTTTGCTGGGAGAGAGCAGTAGGTTTTCAGAGAAAAATGCAAAATTGATTTTTAGGGTTTAGGGTTTTCAGAGAAGGCTCCTTTCTGTATACGCGGGTAAAACAGGCAATATATTTCACATATAGCCTATATTAGGACCCTATTTTTAAGGAATAGCCAAAATTTCATAAATTTCATATTTTCGCCATCCATAATAAAGCACGGACACTACAATTGCAAAAATATGTATCTTAAGTTACAAATTTTATTTGAAATTTTACATATGTGCTTGTGGAGGTAAAATTTAGATATATTTATCCGACTTTTGAATAGGAAAAATTATGTTAATAAGTAAATATATACTAATTTATTAGCTAACATAGTTATAGTTAGAATAATTATAGCTCGCGACTAATATTTTTGAATAATTACAGTTTGAGTTTGTACAATAAATTATACAAATATTGTGCGCGAATTGTATCGGAAAATATGCAAACACTATGCAAAAACTACAAATTGTATAGCGAATTATACAAACGTTACGCGAATTGTATAGCAAAATATATAAACACTGCGAATTATATAGCGAATTATACAAACATTGTGCGTGAATTGTATAGTGAAATATACAAATACTGTTATATTTATAGTTACGAAATGTAATTATCCAAACCATAACTACGGAACATAATTAAGATCTTTTTGAATGGCTATATACAAAAATTCCTCGATTGACTATAAACTATTGAAATCTGACTTTTAAAAATCAAACTTTAAACATTCAAGTTTAAGCTTTTTGATTATTTTTTTAAATTATTATTCTCTTATAACTTGATATTATCATAAACTATTCGTTTTGAAATAAAAAAAAAATCAAAATCTACAATCTATCATGATATGTTAACATAAATTAATATCAAATGAGTATAAGAAAAAATGCAAAGAAGCAATAACCAACTCAATATACATACTTTACAATGATTTGTCATAATACACTAACATCATAATAGATTAGTCTATTAAACATACTAAAGTTTTGCTGACTAATCAAACATGGATAGAAGCACACGATGAAATTCAATGTAAATTTTTAGAAAGAAAAAATGACGTAAGTAATAATTATATAATATTGAAGTTCGAATTTCATCAATAAATTAAATATGAATGAATACATTTAAATAATATTTTAAAATTCGATGAAAAATTATTGGGTTATTCCCTCTTGCTTAACATGAGAAAGAAAATAAAAATTGAAAAAAGAGAGCAGGTGATGTAAATTTTTAGAAAGAAAAAATGATGGGGTGAGAGAGGCTCGAACTCTCGACCTCAGGATTACTCGTAAAGCTATGAGACCTACGCGCTAGCCAACTGCGCCACCACCCCAGATGTCACGATTTGCTGCTAGAATTCATTTCAATTATCTGTAGTTCCTCGTAACGTAACGTTTGACTCGAAGGAATCGCTCTCTACCCACATTTCTGATCCACAAATCCTTTGATTCTGCATTTTGTTAGCATTTTCTCCATTGATGATCTTTTTCCTACTACTGGAACTATGTATATGTGGTCCATGTCGTCGTTTTGAGCTCTAAGTTCATTTTTATGGCTTTACGCTTCTAGGTAATGCATTTTTGCTATCGTTCTCCGTTTCAGTTGCTCAAAGTAATCCAAACACGGAACATTTTTACGAGTAAGTGAATCGGTACTTTGATATAAGGGATAAATTAAGTTTAGCTTATTGTGTTCTGCATTAATTCGGAATCTATACCTCTAATATTCGAGCAAAATGCAGTGAGTGAAAACTGTTAATTGCTTGTGGAAACAATCTGGGATTGAACGGGAATGGAACTGTTATATAGTTACCATGGCGGAGAATTGAGGCGCACATTATGCATATCTTGTATCATACTTTGCTGTCCTGCTGATAAGGGCAGGGCTATAGTTTATTTGAAGGGTTTAACAGCTAGTTATCGCTTTCTGAAGTCCGGTAGCAATGTGCACGTCCTATATAAAGGTGCGATGGTCATATCTGGTGCAGGTTGTTGAGATTTGCGAGTGATCTAGCTATCTGCCTTCCTATTCAAAGGGAGGGATGAGAGCAGGGGGGCAGGAGTGATCCCTGGTATCTTTCTGAGCACAAAGATTTAGTAACAGTATGTTAAAATCCAATCAGCCCTGTATTAACACTATATAAAAACAAAGGCAAAGATGTACTTATGAGATAACACAAACATGTTTATCTTGTGGAATATATGTGTATAATGAAAACATATGGCTTCCATACATTAGTTAAGATGAATTATGTGGTTTTGTGCTTTCATTGTAGGAGAGCATAGTGCTCTTATATTCTTAACTGATGACTAAGCAGCAGCTGCTCTTTAATACCAGTGTTTTGATGTGAGCAGACCATATTTGGGGCAGATGAACTAAATTCATGATGATTGTTGTTTATGTAGCTGTTGCTTTGGAAGCCGAGATAAGTTGAACCTTTTGTAGGATGCGAACTAGCAACAGGATCTTCTGATTGGGAAGACTGCAAACCATAGATGGCAGTACAGGTGGCCTTCCCATTACGTTCTAGACTGCTGCTCAATGGAAATTTCTCAGAGCTGCTCTTTGTGTCTAAGAGCTCTGCTATGTTGATACACAGGTCTCATATTCTCCTTGAATAACTCCAGTTTTATTTGGTTGATGTGTAGTTTTTATAAGCGTGAAGCCGTGTGTTATCCACAAACTTGTTTATCCTTTTAGCATTCTGGTTGTTAGACTGGATATGATGCTTATAGTAGGTGATTCTATGGCGTTTTCGTTGTTTAATTGGTCTTTATTTAATTGTCTCTCCTCATTTGTTGCTTGACAGCCATCATTATGAAAAATTTGTTGATGTGGTAGTCTGATACTTGCAATGTTCGATTCAGGGGATTTCACTTTGGAAGTTGTAGAGTATCCGGCTTGCGATCATCAAATATTTCAAAGCTCATTACTCCTTACTTAAAAAAACTGGAGAGAAGACCAAACATGCACAGTTGCACGAGGGAACCTTCAGTTGCTTCTCTTGTTGATGCTGATGCGGCAATAACTTCTGAATTGGTTCCTGCCATTAATCAAATGCTTCTAGTGAATAGTATATTTCTAACATATCTAGCTGGTGTAATACCTTCAAATATTAGAGAAAAGATCCAAAGCAAAAAACATGGACCCTGACGGGACTTCCTTTTCTGGTAGGTAAGAATGGTATTAGATGAGACCTTTTACTGATGCAAGTAGTATATTAGCTAACTTTAGGTGTCTTGCAGTCTTTGACTTTGTTGATTCATGTATCAATTTTTTATTGCTGATTTTTTTTTTCCATTTAATTGCAGTGCTAGGAGAAACAACAATTACAATAATATAGAATTTGTCTGGGATGTAGTGAAAGGGAAACTCCTGAATTTGCTGTCTACTACAAAAGAGGAGTTGGACTTTGGTGCTACGCCTCTTGAATTTGAACAAAACTATGAAAGACAGCCTTCAAACTTATGTGCTCTTGCCCAGGGTTCAAGGCTGAGGTTACTTTGGGCATCATTTCAGTTACTCAAGAAAGAGGCAGGCTCTGTATCTATCATTGCCTTGTGAATTTGAATAGAACAACTTGCTGACTTTTTAAAATGGAAGATTCTCTGTTTGATCACACCTTAGGTAACTAAGGCTGTTTAAATGTTATTGCTAATAAAACTTATAGAGGGATAAAGGAAAATGTTAACTACTATTACATTGATGCATTTGATGCAATACCATTTCATTGATGCATTTGGTGCATATCTTTGCATTCTTATGAGTTTGTGTTCAGGAAGGTGCCTTTTCTATAGTAATATGTTTTATTCATTTTTTTTCGGTGATCAATACTATTTTTTGTGATGTAATGGAAGCACTGGTACGTGATACTTCATCTCAAATTTATCTTTGCTCTGTCCTTGTCATTTTATGTGAAGATGTTTGATTGAGCATGGAGTATAAGGATAGACTCTCGAAACTTTTGGTCTTAAACATTTTATGGCATTTCTATGAACATAAAATCATGTTGCTAAGAGTAAATGGGAAGTTCAAAGTTAGTTTGTTTCTAAATCTAGAAATGTGTCATTCACTTTGGGACAAGGTAAAAAAGAAAGGGTGTCACATAAATTAGATAGAGGGAGTGTGTATTTTTTATTTTGAACAGGGACTAGTACTCATGATTATTCACTTAACTATTTTCCATTTCTTTCTGTGTACACAAACAGGTGGTTTCTCTGTCCTAACTTAGGGTTTGCAACTTCTACTGGTTGATTGTATTTCTGCAAATGCTGCTACCTTAAGCAAGGAAAATTTCATGGCCATTTTTGATGATGTCATTAAGAACTCATGTCAGCCTTTAGGTGTAACTTGGCTGAAAGAACTGCTCCTGAAAAATGACAAAACCAACAAGGTATGACTTAAAATATATATCCTGTTCTTGTTAAGTAGGGAAAGAGGACATCCCTGTGACTTATTTAGGTATCTCTTCTTCCGGCTATGTGTCAGGAATGTCTCTCCATAGTGATTGGTGAGTTAGATTGGCATGGTAATGTCCTGATGAATATCAAAAGGTCAGGGAAGGAGGATCTGTATGCAGAACTGATGTGTGGTCTTAGATTTTGTTTTGTCAGGTAATGTCACTTCTTCTAGTCATGTGAATAAAATTGAAATTTTGTGACTTGTTTAACTTTTTGATTCAGTTGTAAATATGTAGATTAAGTTTTATTAAAATTTGTGGCTAGTTTTTTATACTAGATTTGTGATTTCAATTCCTTATCATCAACATACTTATTGCTGACATTTTTGTAACAAGTAATATATCTTGTCAACTATATTTTGTTTTGTGTCATCTTCTTCAAGATAGAGTCTGCCGGTCCGGTGTTTAGTGTCTTGTTCTGTACCGGAAAGGGAAGTGCCTATCACTAAACCTTAGGACTCAGTTGCTCTATTAACTACACTGATTGTACTTTGTACAGACTTTGAATTTTTTCTCAAATAGACATCTTTTTAATGGCGGTAAACTGCAGCTCCACAGAAACAGAATTGGAACTTCTAATCTGTAACTCTTTAGAGTTTCGAGCCAGTCCTGACTAAGAAAAGAAAATTGTCCAAAAAGATGTCTTAATGTGCATTAAATGCTGAATATCACAGGAAGGATGGCCTTTATGATAACAACTTGTTTATGGAACATGGTATCTCTATACTGGAGGATTTGGTGATTATGCTGGCAGATGGGATTGCGAGTATGTATCTGGGCCTTGTTTCTGTTGATAGTAGTATGTCAAATGAATTGAACAACCTTAATTTGAGTTTGTGTACAATGTCAACCCGAGCACTTCAGAAGTTACGGAATGAGGTATTAACTTTTGTTTGGGGCACATGTATTTGGTTATTGTATTCATCAGAAGTTACGGATTACTTAACATTGTCAAATTCTTTTTAGGCCTATTTGAAGCATTTAGAATTAGATTTATGTCTTGGATTCCTCAGTTCTGTTCTCAATATTAGAAACGTACAGTTGAAGGGAACTAGGGAAGTCCTAAGCGGTGCTGTTCTATCTCTCATTTCCAGAGTTACATTTATAATCATTCAAGATCAATATACCCAACTTATTTAGTTGTCTGAGAACCATTATAAATAACAAATAAAGCAAAACAAAGCTTTTGGAATTCCATAACCTCAGGACTCAGTGAAAGCATTATTATCTTTATCTTTTTATGCCTTCTTTTCTCAACAAGGGAGTCAAGCTACTGGGAAAAAGCTTTGCATTTGAGCATACACTTTAGTTACTAGTTTTTAAGCTTCCGCTGTATATCAAATTTTGATTTCAGTAGCATCTTTGGTTACTACTTTTCCGCTTTGTATCAAATTTCTCTCAAGTTTCTCAATATTCAAAGATATTGAGTATGACAAACAATGGAAGTTTTTCTTGTCTACAATGTTTGTCAAGCTCAAAGTTGCACTCTATTTTTCTGAACTCTTGCCATAGATCTCCTTAAGAATCTCCAGAGCATAAGACTACCAAATTATTAGGACGTTTGCAACTTTGCACAAATCACTGAAGTATTATGTAAACTTACAATGCATGCAAACATTGGGGACAAGGACAAGAAGAAGGTTAGTGGGTAGAAAAGCAAAAGTAATCTCAGAGGATAATCTTTGTGTTGTGCCCTACCACCTTTACAGGACAATCCTCTAAGAAACTTCTTATAGACTAATTAATTCACACTATTTCGTAGTGTTGCACTTTGCATAAAGTAATCTTTTCCCACTTTGAATTTTCATTTTCCGTAGGAGACCTAATTATTAGGGTTATACAGTTTAGAACAGATGGTAAAATAATTAGTTTCAAATTGTCCCTAATGGGGGTAGCAGTTGGTCTTTGTTTTTGCTTTTTCTTGAAATTAGATACTAATCATTGAAGCAAATATTATGCTCGAGATAAAAAAAATCATTTCTTTTCTCACCCTAGGGTATAACCTGATGAAGTTAGTTGAGAATTATGAGGTCCTGTTAAAATCGTAATGGAGGCAAACACTAGGTGATTTTTTATCATCTATTGAAACCTTGAGAGATAGATCACCCAACACCTGTGCTGGTAGGAAATAACAGACATTCTGTGGAATTAGTCAAGATGCTTGTAAGTTGGTCCGAAAAACACTTGTTATGAAAAGAATGATTTCAATTTTTGTGGAGTGAAGGACCACGTGATAAATCTTCTGTTTTTGAATGGAAGATGAAGGGCGCTGATGGAACTTTATGATGCATGCTTAGTTAGCTCACCTCATCCATGAATGGAAAAGGCTGTACTTGTCAGTCTTAGAGGCATGCAAGTATAGTCAGTACAAAAACAGAAAAGGCAGATGTTACTTTTACCAATTTATCCTGAGATGTTTGTTGCTTCAAATTTTTGAAGATTTAACTTGGAAGAGGGAGAAACATATGTGAATCAAGATAATCCAACAAATCCAGAAAAACAGAAAATAGAGTCCGGGTAGGATGGAGAATTTTTCAGTGGGGAGAGCTTTTACCTCATCCCTCATAGTAGGCCTATCCAAAGCTAATCCAAATTAGTCGAGTCATTAAGTAGGTCATCGAATGCCAAATGATTAGTTGAAAAAAAATAGGAACCAATGTATGCATTCATTTCTGCTTTATTTGCCCCATGCCCCTCTCGCCCACCACAAAGAAAAGAAGAAAAAAGCAAAACCTAGGTGCTGAAGCTTTATATTGTTCCAACAGTTACCATTATTACTTTGCTTTATGGTTTCATGCAAAGGCCCTAAATATAGTACTAATTTATTTGCCATCTACCTGGTCCCCAAATCAGATTAAGACTTGCCTTCTGCAACCCCCCGGGCCCCAACCCCAGGGATTATCTCATGTTTTAAATTGCCATTATCCATCTTATATTTGTTACTTTTTTATTAAATTTTTTTTACTATTGCTTTTTCGTATTTACATTCTATCATTTATTTTTCATTATTAGTCGTTCGCCTTTTTTCTGTTCTTTTCCTTTTTTCCGATATCTAGTATTTTCTGCTTATGGGGCTTGATTCTTGAGACTAGGGTTTCCCAGAAACAACCTTTCTATCTCTAAGAGGTAGTGGTAAGGTCTGCGTACATTTTATCCTCCCAGACCCCTCTTGTGGGATTGTTGTTGTTTTTAAATTGTCATGGATATACAATAAATAGCCTTGAAACTGAATAAGCTGAAGATGGATTATTAATCTACACTTAATTGAATTAGGATCGAAAATAAACTCTTGAAATGCATTCAAAACATAAAGGAAAATAAACTATCAAGGACCCAAGATTATCTATATAATCCTACTAATCAAATATATTTAGAGAGATAAGGGGTGGGTGGGCCATGATAATAAATAATGCCAGTAATATCAGATTAACATTGCATATCTACAGATTAGATGAGAAGCTGTGTGTTACACTGTTGATAATTATTCCTCATTATATTTTAGTTATTTTAGTGCGTCCTCACAATCCTCTATTATTAATAATCTTGTCAATGGCCTTTTCTTTTGACTTCTGGGTCCTAAATCCTTGTCATGGAAAACATGATGGGTTTTTAATTTCTTTCCCTATTTTAGGCACTAAATGTCAATATTTGAACAGCAGATACAGCTGTTTGGTTTTGCTTATTTTCTTCTCTACTTTCTAGTTTGAATTGTTAGTCTCATTGTGGCGATAATTTGTATTCCTTAAATCTTGTGGTTTTACCCATGTCGCATGAAAATTTCTCCCTAGTTCCACATGGCATGAACATTAGGAGGAACTCAACTCCGAAAGCTAGTTTCACATCCGGCCAATGTATGTAGGACAACTCAATAATAGTGACATGACCAAAGTCTTTCACCAGGCTCCTCCCCCACATCAAGTGAAGAGCAGTGGGATTGGTGTATGTTGGACAGACTACATTGCTTGCTTATAAAAGATAAAGTATATACTTACAAATAATAGTCTATAATAAGCAGGATTAGCAATCCAGTAATTGAGTCAAATTATAACCTGTTATAATAAGTTAAATCACACTGATTGGTTCTTTTTTTTTATACTGCGAGCATGTAGAAGTTAATAGCAGATAGATTAGGGTAATCACTATGGTTAATAAAATGTTCACTAAAACAAGTGACACCAAAGTCAATCTTGGCCTAGTCTGGCACCTTTCATATATATTCCCATATTGTGTAGGTTCTTTTGTTCTTTCAATTCTTGAAGCCAATGTGTATCCAAATTTCAAAATCCCTCTTTTTTCCAGCTTTCATTCACTTTGATTACTATATTTCTCCAAGCTGAAACTTCCACTCTCTTTTTCATTCTTTCTGTTCTGTCTTTCTTAACACTGGGAGGGTGCTTTTTTCAATTGAATTAGTATTGCATGGCAACATTGAGAAAATCTAAAATCTCCAGTTTTGGTTCTCACTCTTTCGTTTTCTTCTTGACCCTTTTCTTCCTCTTCCTCATTTTTGTTCACTCTTCTGATGATGATGATAATTCAGACCGTTCCTCTTTATCTACAACTACAATCAACTTGACCTCAAGAAAGATCCCTAGAAATTCTCGTGCATCGTCTTCTTCTCCTCATGATACTCATAGACAGTTTGAAGCTAGTGAGCATGCAGTTCCTAGTGGGCCAAATCCATCTTCAAACCGGTAAGTTAGTATGTTCTCGACGTGTTCAGGATCTAGAGTCAGCTGTTTCATTCAGATTCCAAGATCAAGAGTCACAATTTTCAGAATGAATGTAATCTTATTTATATATATATAATTTGTATTAAACTTATCTCCTCATATGCATATTATACTTAGTTCAAAGTCGAAAACAATAAGTTCAATTGAACACACTTAGTTCAAAGTCGCAAAAAGAAGTCATTATCATTGTTGTTTTATCTCCAATTGTGGAGGCCATTTGTGCTACTTGTATCTTCTTTACCGATAAGAAGTTTATCACTACATTTGCTTTGTTAATGGTTATCGTCACTGCATGTTGTTCCTTTTGAACTTACTTTTTCTTTACCGACTTTTCTTATTCTCATCCTTTTTCTTGACTTGTATATCATGATAAATAAATTATCATCCATATAAATATGGATGTATCTACTTGAATCGAGGATTTATATCAGAAATAACCTCCATCTTCACATAGTAAGAGTAAGACTCTGTATACACCCCTCTTAAAAGTCCACTCCCACGTTAGGTATGTATATTGTTGTTATTGTAAATATGTTTGTGACCATTTTTGACAAAGTTCAAGTTCATTTTTGTATATTTTTTTAGTATATTGAAAGGACGACAAATTACTCGAAATCTTTCGTAAATGACATGATGTTACTTAATTTTATGGTGTTTCCTGAAGAATTCTTATATTAGAAAAGGAATAAAGGAGATTTTATATAATTATATTAATTTATATTTCTAAATGAATTTATGATTTTTTTATAATAGATGAATACTAGTGTCATTTGATATAAATATTGTATGTGGAATCGTGGGTTGTTTTTGAATGAAATATGATTTGAATGCCTTTGGACTTTTCTATTTTGTCTTCTTTAACGCACAAATCCCAAGAAAGCTGATCCCCAAAAAGCATCATGAGTCTATGATTTGATAATCATCAAAACTTCATTATTAGTTTCCCTATTCTAATTCCAAGTAAATTTTTTGAAGTTGGAAGAAAAATTGTTGACACCTTTTATGTATTTACCTTTTACCTAAATGTTCTTGACAACTAAAACAATTTGAGAATAATCGAAAGGGTAATAATGAAAGTAATTTTTAATTTATATTTTAAAATATTTTTCTTAAATGGTGTGTTAAATTTTAATAATTCAATTAATATGAGTTAGAAGTTGAAAACAGATCTAGTAAGATTAAGTTGAAGTAAATCAAGAACAGTTTAAACTATTGACTTTGCCTCAATTTTAAGTGCCATCAAGATTGGGGCAAGATGAATAAGAAAAAAATACTTTTAAATAGAAGTTTTCGGTTTAAGTAGCATATTGTAAATATATATTGGAGAACAAAATTTAAGTGATAATTAAGTAAAGTATTAGCACTAAAAAAAAAGGAGAGGAAGAGGGTTGCCTGCCTCTCCCACACAAAGTACGACAACATTCAGATATTTAATAATCTTTTATTCTAGTTCTCATCCTTCATAGTTCATGTTTTCTTATTCAGAATTATCTACTCTGTCAATTGAAGTTATGACATGTTTTATTTAATTGCTTCTTCTTTATACTTTTTCAGTCTATCTCTACATTTTTCATAATCATCAAATCAACCTTTCATATTTCATCACCAACATATCTTCACATGTCTAAACCATTTTATCGTAACTGCTATAAAAGTCATTTTCATCTTATTTTGTGTAACTTCATTTCTACCCAAAAATGCCATTGATACTGTGAAATTCTGTTAAAGTATCATTTTCTGGTCGTCCTTTACACGTAATACTTTTGGCTGCTGAATGTTAAAGCACTAACAACAGCTTCCAGCGTAAATTGCTGCATCAATTTCGGGAATACTATGGAAGCATTATTTGTCCTAACTCCTATATTACAGTAGAATCATATTAAAAGTTCCAATAATAATTTTTTTATTCACTTCTCATGTTATTAATAAAAAATTATTAATAACGTAATGTATTCAATGATAAAAATCTTATATCGCGAATCCATAAAATATAAATTTTGTAACCAAGAATTAAGTATAAAAATAGTTTTGACTTTTTATATCTTGGATATTTCACTATATGTTGAGCCATAAACGTGTCGAGCACCTCTCCATATATGTACTAAAAACGCTTTTTTCAAAAATAGCAGTTCATATAATTTTGACAATATATTTGTTTTTGTTTTTAATTTTATTTAAGTTGGTTTGGCATTAACGGATCTAGAAGCCTAGGCAACCCTCTTCGATAAAAAGTTAAATTATTTATATATAATTAAAATAATTTTTTATATGTATATAGTAAATGTCGAACCCTTTTGACTAATTCGTGTGATTATCTTTTTCAGATTTTGAACTTCGTCAATCCTAGTTCTATTGAGCTTAGGTACTAATTCACATGAACCAGCACTAATAAATCAATTAAATGATCATAAATATTTGACCATAAACCTAGATATATTAGTATAATATTAACTTAAATCAATTTGTATGATTAATTTCTATGGATTTTCTTATTCTTTTGAAATCTTTGCCAGAGAGATAGAAAGAATGACACTGTTACTAAAGTTTGCGAAAAAATTGAAATGTTGTCTTTGTTTAAACTATTTTTAATTTATATATATATATATATATATATATATTGAAGCATAAGATTTTGATTTATGGTGTATTACTTTTGTATACGTTTCTAAATATGTAACTTCTCATTTAAATGAATTATATAACACTTTACTATTAGATAAATTATCTTCTTATTTCTATTTTTTTAAAAAAAAAAATCTTCTTATTTCGAACCTAGTCGAATTAATAAAAATACGCACAACATTACAACATTGTGAGTCGTAAAAGTAATCTATCTCATTTCACAAATTATTTGTACAAGTCGAATAATATTTCTAGAAATGGAGGAACTTGATCTCACCGAGAAGATGACCCTAGATAGAAAGAAGTGGAAGTCGCGAATTAGAGTAGTAGGCTAATTGGTGGTAGACTTAGATGGTTATCTAGTCATGGAGTATAGTAGGGTAGTGTTTTGTTACATGTGTGGTTATTATTTATTGTTCCTATGTTTGTATTAGTCGTTTTTTTGTTGTTCCCTCTCTTTTACTATTTGTCATATCTAGTTTATTCTGCTATGGGTTTTTGAGACGAGAGTTCCCAGGAAACAGCCTCTCTAGTGGTAAGGTCTGCATATATTCTGCCCTCCCCAGATCCCACTTGTGAGATTGCACTGGGTATTTGTTATTGTATAATATTTCTAGAAATATCCAGCAAATGCTACTATCTACATCTTAACAAATATATATTAACGATACTGCTTATACAAAATTCTTCAAACGTCACGACTCTCTACCAAACATTCCTCCAAATCCTCCTTTCCATTATATCTCCATTTTCTACGGAATTTCAAAAAAGAAAAAAACAAACAAACATGCTTCCATCACCTTTCCTCTTTCTGTCTCCAGCTTAAACATGGCTCATTTAGAAAAAAGAAAGAAAAAAAAATTCGTTCAAATTTTAATTAATTAGCCACACAGCTTCCTAAATATATACATATATTTAAGAGACCATTTTCCATTAATTTTCATTTATTGGGTCACTGCATTTTCATAAACAAGACCCATATTTTTCTTCAAATTTTCTTTTTTAAAAGGTTAGATGCTTATAAAATTTGAGAATTTTATAGCAAGCAACCTCTTTTTTTAAATTTTTTTTTTTGGGAGAAATAGCAAATAGTGTCAAGATTGGAGGATTAGCTTGTTTTTGTTGTTGTTCATTTTTTAAAATAGAAGACATGAATTGTTTTTCATGTTTTTCATTTAATGAGAATAAAACATCAAATAATAATAAAAAGAAAAGAAAAGAAACATCAACTTCTGTTCATCCTCATAGAGAAAATCTTTCTCCAGAACAAGCACAGCCTTTTTCTAAGACAAAGACTCAGCATAAGCCACATTCTCAACCGCCGCAACGAACGCATCCAGGTGAGCAGACACAAATTCAGAATTTAAATTTAATCGTTCAATCTATACGTTTTTTCTATTACCTCTTTTCGTCTATGTTCTTATCAGAAATTTGTTATAATTTTGAAATTATGGGGTTCAAAATTTACTAAAAATCTATGTTATTGGCATTGACCTATTAATTTGGAAACTTATGCATTTAAATTTATTATTTATTGAAAAATTCAAGTATAAACTTGATCTTTCAATCTATATGTTCTTATCACCTTTTTTTTTATTGATCGTCGTAAAAGTTTAATATAAGGAATATTGTTCAAAAATATTGGATTCAGTTAAATTCGTGGAACCTGCATTGCATGATCAATCAACTACGCCTTAATTTCAAATTAGTCATTGACAATAGTGGAGCCACATTGGGATTAGGGGGCTCATCTGAACCCTCTTTGCTGAAAAATTATACGATTTATATATGATAAAAATAATTTTCTTTGTATATATAATAGATGTCAAACCTACTTTGTAAAATTTTGAACCTCCTAATAAAAATTCTGGCTCCACTACTGATCGTTGATTGTTTATGTAAATCTTCAATATGGGGATTGTTTGCTTTATTTGGACCCTTTTTTTAATTTATTATTGTAATAAATGAAATGTTTACAATTTTCAGAAAATATAATAAATCAAAAGGCTGGTAATTATAAGAAGGATGAAGAAAACAAGAATATTGCAGCTCAAACATTCACTTACAGAGAACTTGCAACTGCTACTAAGAATTTCAGGCAAGAATGTCTGATAGGTGAAGGTGGATTTGGAAGAGTTTACAAAGGTCACCTCGAGAAAACTGGCCAGGTAAGTGATAAAATTCACAAATAGAAAAATAATCATCGTCATTAAGTTTCAAATTTCACAAATGAAATTTCATGATATTATTATCATGGAGTTTTATTTATGGAATTTGAAACTCCATGACAGGGACGATTTTTATAACAATCCATCTTTAGATACAAGTCTCACATCGGCAAAACACAAGGAATGCTGGGTATATATATGTAAACAAGTCTTACCTACTAGTAATGTGTTTTAAAGCCGTTTGGGCTTACTCCCAAAGCGGACAATATCACTAGCAGGCGGTCAAAATGAGTTGAATTAATAAATCAGTCATTAAAGAATCGAATTCTTACTAATAAGGTGAAAGTTTATATAGCCAACCAATTGAGTTACTATGATTCCATGAATCAAGGCTAAACAATGAGTCATACTCTAATCATCCAACTCTAATCAATTTCTTGTTTTTTTTTTTTAATAATTTGTTTAGTTACCAACTAGAACTAATAAAACTTTATTTCATTTTTCTTCATAATAGTTATATATAACGTATCTTAAAAAACTATATAAATATTTTGAAAATGCTACATACTTAGCCCTAAATCATTTCAACTTTTAGATGAAATATATTTGAGATGGATTGAGTTATTCAACGGAACATATTCTTAAGAGTTCATTTTGCCACCCTTAATATGTATAAATGATTTATTTCAAATCCCTAATATTCAGAATCATAAACTTAAAATCTTGAATCCGTCTTCACGTTCGAACGAATGACGCTGCCTTGAATCCCTATATAATGCATTTTGTAATTGAAATTATATTATGAATTTTGTTGTCCAGGTTATAGCAGTGAAGCAGCTTGACCGTAATGGATTACAAGGAAACAGAGAATTTCTTGTAGAAGTGTTGATGTTGTGTCTTCTTCACCACAATAATCTTGTTAACCTCATTGGTTATTGTGCTGATGGACAACAAAGACTTCTTGTTTATGAATATATGGAACAGGGAGCCCTCGAGGATCATCTATTTGGTAATCTTTATGCATTCGTAATAAATATTTATACAATCAGATCACTTATAAAATAGTTACAATCATTATCGGATATATTCAAGCGCTGCAGAATCAAAATTTTCACAGATTCAAAATATAATGAAGTAAAAACATAGAAGGAAACTAACAAGATTGAATATATACCATATATATAAGTAATTTTGATCTTGTTATGTGGTGAATTTTTTCGATGAAGGAAATTCTGATGAAACCCTTGTGTTCCTTATCTCCATCCATGCGTATAAGGTCAAGATCATTTTTTATGTGTTCTCTTCGTTTAAAAAAAAATGACTTGGTTGGATTTGGCACAAAGTTTAATAAAATAAAGAAAACTTTCTGATTTTGTGGTTTTAAATTATAGTTATGTTAAATGTACAAAATGTCCTTTAATATTGTGATCTTAAATTTGTGTCGAAAGTTGAAAGTAAATTGCTGCCAAAAAAGGAAAGAGATCATTTTTTTTAAACAGACTAAAACAGAGAGTAAGTCATTCTTTTCTAAATGGAAGAAGTATGTATATATATAGTGCATGTTGGATCCCGTTAACATCTTCCTTGAGTAAAAATGCTGACTCCGCCTCAATATGATAATATATTAAACTAATGTGTGAACTTTTTAGGTGTTGCAGGAGATAGAACTCCATTGGATTGGTACACAAGGATGAAAATAGCATCAAATGCAGCAAAAGGTCTAGAATATTTACATCATAAAGCAAATCCACCAGTGATATACAGAGACCTGAAGTCCTCAAATATTTTGCTTGATAAAGATTACAATGCAAAATTATCAGATTTTGGATTAGCAAAACTTGGACCAATGGGTGATAATTCCCATGTTTCTTCCAGAGTTATGGGAACTTATGGCTATTGTGCTCCAGAATATCAAAGAACAGGACAACTTTCTGTCAAGTCTGATGTTTATAGTTTTGGTGTTGTTTTGTTGGAGCTAATTACTGGAAAAAGAGCTGTTGATCCTACAAAAGATGGCCATGAACAAATTTTAGTTGCTTGGGTAAGTCAAACATTTCCCTCTTACTCTAATTTCTAAATTTTCATGATTCGTAACAGACAGTGACAGAGCCAGAAATTTATATTAAACATTCAAGAAAATACTAGAATGTTACACTCGAATCCATGATACATACAAGTCATCAGATCCATGATACAACAGGGGTATTGAGGAGCCATCATGACCTGAAAAGTCAGATCGTGACAGGAATCATATACCCATAATATGGAGATTTTTATGTTATCCATATATACTTCAATAATTACTGTATAATTTGAATTCTATCAATATATTATTTATATTGTCAGTATATATAACTTAAATTTTATTTTTTTTTTCAGGCGGAGCCAATTTTCAAAGACACAAGTAGATATATAGAATTGGCAGATCCACTATTTAAAGGAGATTTTCCAAAAAGAAGTTTTAATCAAGCGGTTGCTGTTGCTGCTATGTGCCTGCAAGAAGATCCAACCGTCCGTCCATCAATCAGTGATGTTGTTACTGCTCTCACTTTCCTTTGGGCCGAATCGGGTAAGGGATTTGGGTCATCAGTTTCTCCTGCATTGCCCGTTTCATCGTCAGATAATAACGAAGAAGAAAATAACGATCAAGAAGAGAAAATTACCGAACGAGAGAGAGCAGTTGCAGAAGCCATTGCATGGGGTTCTACTTCAAGAAACCGAAATGAAAGATTACCATAATCTTTTACAATGGCGTATGTAAAATTTTGTGCAAATTAAAAAATATTATTGATTTATTGTTATAATTATTCGACTTGTAAGTGAGTTTGAGTTCGAGTCTGAGACTATATAGAGCGGTCTTAAGACTCTAATTACTTCATGTCTCAAAACTAATATTTATTTTCTACTTTATTATTTGATCTCATGAGATCTTCTTGTTGTATATTAGTCCATTTACTTCAACGTATATGACAGTGCTTGATTGAAAATAAAATTTCACTGATGTGTATTTCTCCGTTTCTACGACCGCCAAATATGCAGAGGAAGAGAAGAGAAAGATTAGTTTGGGGAATAATTAATAAAGGGTTAACTATTGGGCCATCTTGGGTTGAGTTAGTGGGTCGGGTTAAGGTGGGTGGGTCATTAAATAGTTTAGATGGACATATTTTTAGTTTTAAATTATTAATTAGAAATAAAAATTAATTATTTAGGTTGAGTGACTTTGAAAATAAAGAATTGATAGTTAAATGATTTTTGAGTTATAAATCAAAGTTGAGTGACTTTCTATGAAAACAATTCATAGTTGAGTGACCGTCTATGATATTAACTGTGATATCTACCTACCAAAAGTTATGGCCTTGAACATGTCACACATATTTAATTTGCACATGTTTTAAGAGAATGTCATTAAACGATAAAATGAAAATTTTAAAAATGGTACCAATTTTTTTCTTTAAAATTTTGACCTAGTGATTGCCTTATCTTGTTGATGTAGATAAGGAACAAACATTTGTTAGCCTTCTGTCGAATATACTGCAGAATTCGTCGTATAAACACATAGTGCAAGTAAATTTTTTAATCATTTTTGGTAGATTATTTTTGTTGATCATCCTGCTGCTCGTATGTTACTGGTCATTTTATTGCAGTTGATGAATGATTCACCGTCAAATGGCTTCAAACAGCCTGTGCCTTTGTAATTGTTTGTAGTGTTAATTTGCTCTATTTCTCAAGTGAAACTTACGGAAATAAAAGTTGTGACTATGTTAAATATTATATCTTCATTAGTCCCTTTTTAATGCAAAATTAGCTTTACATCAATATTTTCAAGGAAATACCTTCAAGGACAGTTGTTTAACAAATATATTAACTGTACTGATAATCAACTTCAGGACATCTTATCTAAACACATGATTATCTATTTATAGACTTTGCTTAGTCATTTATAGGGTGGAGTGATGGTCTGTCAAAAACTCACATGTCTAGAAGATGCATATTGCAGAGATGAGGATGAAGATGTTGAGATGGATGTGTGGACAATTTAGGAGTGACAAGATTAGGAAAAATATTATTCGGGAGACGGTGGGAGTGACATGTATGGCAGACAAATGAGAGAAGCGAGACTGAGATGATTTAAGCATTTGCAGAAGAGGGGTGTATCAACGCTGCAGTTAGGAGGTGTGAGAGGTTGGATGTAGGGGTTACGCAGAGGGGTAAGGGTAAATCAAATAAATATTGAATAGAGGTGATTAAATAGGATATAAAGCAGTTTCATATCATCGAGGACATGACCTTAGATAGAAAAAAATAAAAATCACGTATTATGGTTAAAGACTAGAATTGGTAGGATGATGTCCTGTCTTGTAACAATTTAGTTAAAGTTTGTCATAGGAATCAGTCGCGTTATTATAGATTTATAGTTACGTTGTTATTACTCATTGATTATTTTGCTAATTTTATTATTTTTTCTTGTAGAATTGAAATTGCTCTTCATTTTAGCCGCTATTCTATATCTTTTTTTTCGTTCTCTTCTTCTTCTTTTATTTAGGCCGATACATTTGAGCCAAGGGTCTATTGAAAATAATATTTTTATCTCTATGAGCAATGATAAAGTTTAGATACATTTAACCCTCTTCAACCTCAGCCATTCTGAGATGTCACTCGATATATTATTATAATCGTAACTTTGGCATTTTAAACCTTTTTAACGCTTAATATTTATCATCTTATTTTGGCCACAAAGTGCAAAGTAATATCTACTCGTACTAGGCAGCTAGGAAGCCACTCATTTTTGCCGCCCACCATGAATTATCTATTTTGGCCGTTGTTATCAACTTAACCAGACAAATGAAATGGAACATGCCAAATCATTGCACCAA
This sequence comes from Solanum virginianum, assembly GCA_000787875.1. Taxonomy (NCBI): domain Eukaryota; kingdom Viridiplantae; phylum Streptophyta; class Magnoliopsida; order Solanales; family Solanaceae; genus Solanum; species Solanum virginianum. Next base: position 110,582 of record DF358040.1, read on the forward strand.
TAAAGATATTAGTGGAATTGATAAAATTTCTTCAAATTTCAATAAAAAATCGTGGGAGCAAATTTTGATTATGTATTTTTCCTCCAATAGATCTTACGTAGCACAAACTATAGAACAAGTGTTTATTTAATTTTAATAAAAGTTTTAATAGATCATATACTTATTTATTTGTCCATTTATTTATATAAAATAGGTGATTTAGGGTGTACAGTTTTAACTTATACATAGGAAATTAAATAATCTACTCTTATGAGTATAAAGTTTTTTGTTCACATACTAAGGTGAAAATTGGACAAGTCATTGTTATGATTGTAGCACAAGATTATATATGATTTATCTTGATTGTGGAGACAGTGTATTTCCGACTTTTTGTTAGTCATAATGTATATATTGAACAGGAGTGAGTAGAGAGATAACTATTTTAGATTGACGGATAAAAATATATTTTCTAAACTATTAAATACTATATTTATATTCTCAATTTTGATATAATTATTACGATCTACACATATCAATTATCCCTTAAGTGGATTTATAAAAACAACACATGAAATACGTTCAATGGTGCTCTCATAGAAATTAATCTTTGACTTATAATATATATCTTTGGACGCATATAAGGATTAGTCTCCACAAAAGATCCTTCATCAATCATCATATCTATAAGAAAACGAAAAATATTTTCTCTCTCTAATAATACTTGTCATTATTTATTGAGATATATATTATGTATTAATCATGAAATATATAATATTAAACATGAGAAAGATGAGTTTAGAAATAAGTTTTCTATAGAACAATTATTTATTTAATTTTAATAAATTAATAGGTCATATTCTCATTTATTTGTCCGTTTATTTATATAATGAGTGATTTCGTGTGCTGAGTTTTAATTTATACATAGATGATCAAATAATCTATTCTTATAAGTATAAAATTTTTTGTTCGCAATCTAAGGTCGAAATTGGACAAGTCATTGGTATGATTGTAGCACAAAATTATATATAATTTATTCTGATTATGGGGACGATGTAGTTCCAACATTTGGTGTTAGTGCATAGTGTATGTATTGAACTGGACTGAGTAGAAATAATTGTTTTAGATTTATGAAAGCGACACATGAAATACATTGAATGGTGCTCCCACAGAAATTAATCTTTGACTTATAATATATATCTTCGACGCAATCGCACATAGCAATAAAGTAGAACTCAAATGGCTAAAGTTGCAGCTATGGCCAAAAGTTCCAGATGGTCGCTTAATGGTTTGGCTGCTCTGGTAACTGGTGGCACTTCTGGAATTGGGTACTAAATTTTTTTTTAATGATCTAATTTCACGATGACGATATAGTATAAAAATTTGTTACAATGTTTTCAGTCATCATATATTGTTCGTGCATATAACTTAAATCATTAATATTTTTGTTTTAGGCATGCAGTTGTAGAAGAGCTAGCTGGACTTGGTGCAAAAGTGTATACATGTTCCAAGACAGAATCTGAGCTTAATGAGCCAATGCAAGACTGGGCAGACAGAGGCATTCAAGTAAAAGGCTCAGCATGTGATATAACTTATAGAGATCAAAGAGTAAAGCTCATGGAAAAAGTTTCCTCTGCATTTGATGGAAAACTCAACATTCTTGTGAGTAACATATATAATTCCATCTTTTACTTATGGGTCTTGATTGTTTAGACGAGGGTTTTTTGGAAATAGCTTCTCTATCTCTGTGAGGTAGTGATAAGGTCTGTGTACATTTTATACAACCCATACCCCACTTGTGGGATTTTACTGGGTAAGGTATTGTTGTTGTTGATCAACTTTAACTTGTTTTTTGAGATGAGAATCTTTCGAAAACAATCTTTCTAACTCTATGAGGTAGTGGTAAGGTCTGCCTACATTTTACCCTCCCCAAACACCACTTGTGAATTTTACTTGTTGTTGTTGTTGATCAACTTTAACTTGTTTGGATTGGGACTCAGAACTCGTAGAGAGATCTAATGGTCAAAATCAATTAAAAAAAAAGGACCAATTTAAGTTGCTTTTCTAGGTGGGTAGATCTAGTATTTGGTGAAATTTTAGCGGGTATTTATTCAAATATAAATTTATATACGAGATGATTTGGAGCACTGGATTAGTTGCTGTTAGTGATGATTCATATAGTTGATCGGCCTAACTTGCTTGGATTACAACATAGTAAATAGATGATGTATTAAACCAATCTGCGTTGTTCGTCTGGGCATGGGGTGGATCTAGTATTTGTTGACATTTTAGTAAGTTTTCAAATATAATATGTACTTGTACAGTCTATCGGCCAAACTTGCTTTGATATAGACGTTTTTAACAGATGTTGTATTCATAGAGAGATTCAATCTCGTCAAAATGAATAATTAGACCAATTCAATATGCTCTTCTTGCGGGACAAAATCAACATTTAATTTTCGGACAGTGTAATTTACTGTTGCCTTATGTTGTTGATGTAGATAAACAATGTTGGAACAAACATTTGGAAGCACTCTATCGATTATAATGCCGAAGATTATGCTCATATGATGGCTACCAATTTAGAATCTTCATTCCATTTCAGTCAACTTGCTTATCCTCTGCTTAAATCATCTGGATCAGGAAGTATTGTTTTCACTGCCTCTGTTGCTGGTCTTGTCCACGTCTCCGGTACTTCTATTTATGGAGCGACAAAAGGTACTCTACCCATGCTTTTCGCTTAAAACATAAGGCGCGAGTAAGTTTTTACCATCTTCCTTTGAATCATAAAACAATGAGGAATAAAAATAACGTGCTAAACTACTGATGGCAGCGGGACTGATTCAGCTTACAAGAAATCTGGCTTGTGAATGGGGAAGAGATGGCATTCGGGTTAATGCTGTTGCACCATCATACGCAAACACGCCCCTTGTGAAGCATGTAATGTTCTCCTCCTGTTGATTCTGCGTCAGATTGTTTATGAGTCTTTTTGCATCAGTGCAGAAACGGATCTAGCGTCATTTTGTCTACATAGTATAAGTAACGACACACATCAAGTATCACCTTTTTGTGAGTTTTCTACCTGTGTTTGCTTTTTCTATCTGAACTATCACTAAGTAGTGAAACAGGAGGAGTTGTCATTTAACAATTCCTCTGGTGCAAACATGTCATTATACTAACTAGAAGTAGAATACAAAATCACAAATTTGTATTTGAAAAATGTTCCATCGAAGTTATCACTATAGTACTATTGAATCATTAATGAATTTGGTGGGTGTATATGTCGCAGTTGCTCACGGATAAAGAATTTTCGGATGCCTTAATATCAAGAATTCCTCTTGGGCGTCCAGGAGAAGCGGAAGAAATTTCATCCCTCATCGCTTATCTCTGTCTGCCTGGTGCTTCCTATGTCACTGGCCAGGTTATACCAGTTGACGGAGGATTTACTGTCTATGGCTTCCAACAGCCTGGCTATTAAATTGTAATTCTTGTTTGAATAAAAGTCTTGATATCATATCAACATGTAAGCATTTGCTCATCTTAAGTGTAGCTAATGTGTTAGACAAGAGCTGTTGTACTGAAGATTAAACTTCAGAAAACACACTCTTATCTTTAAATGTCAATTTTGATCACTTCTCGTCATATCCATATTCAACATCATGATTCAGAATCATTATTTTACGAGAATAATAGACTAGTAACACTTGTGTTTTACCCCAAAAGAAGGATAAATCTCATGTCGAATAGCTGATTCAAGCGTCAGCAACAGGAATGTATTAAGCTCATGGATCTGCAATCTGTTGCATCAATCTCCCAGGAAAGTAATTCTCTTCACAAGAAATGAAACGATAAAAGACCTCTACTGGAACTAACTTGTTGATCTCAGCTCTGAGCAGCACGACTCTTTAAGCTGTCTAAAGCATCAGCCTTACTTACACCTAGTGTTATAATTGCAGCAAATTCATGAATGATAATTGACCGATTTCCCCTTGCATCTTGTCCGAGCATCCCCTCTATCAGTAGATGGACTAATCATTCTTCATATTCTGCTCTCCATCGCTAGATTGGTCATGATTCTCGCGTACTAGATGACTTGGCCGATACTGTTGAGTGAGACCAAGGATACCGTCTATATACAGATAAAAACTTGCTCCACCAGCCAAAAAGAAAACGAATTCACCAGAGACTACAGCATCATGCTTACCATTATAACGCGTAATTCTCACCCCCTCAGGAATTTTGGGTGGCAAGACTCCATACGAGGTTCTCACTG
>DF358039.1:1748-22979 GCA_000787875.1 Solanum virginianum
TTGCTTTGAAACTTCATTTTCCTTCTATTGTCTTCTTCCCTCCATTTCTCATTCACACCAACTTAGCTAGCTTTAATCAATAACTAGCTTTAACATTCACTTCCTTCAATTTTTCTTTCAATTCTAAAATTCTCACCTACGAAGGTATATATTTATATATTATTTTTTTGCTTTTAATGTAATATAGTGATTCATGAAGTCGAGGTTGCTAGGCTACTGGGGAGAACTCTTACACAAAGAGCCATATGACTCATGGTCATCAATACGGGTCCTATAAGAACTCAAAAGCAAGGGGTTGATTGGGTAACAGAGTTGTCAATTCATGGGGATCTTTACGTTTCGTAAAAAGGGACATCGGTTGTAGACCCTATCATGGCACAAAGATAATTCTTTTTTTTAAAGATTGGGTGACCTCCATGGACACTTCTATTGGTTGTGTGCTACTTCACGGACCGTGAACAATGTCCGTAGAGCACTACACCAACAAATTTTTTGCACTGCTTTCTCATCCTAACCTTCTAACTTTCGGGGTATTACTGTTATGAGTAGCTTAACTCCATAACTAGGATTGTATAACCTAAAATGAAAATAATAATAATAATTTTTTCACACCTTTTTTTTTTTTCAAAAATGTGTTGTTCATTTTGCATTATTGATTATTTCGTAATTATTATTTCTTAATGATTGAAAAAATTTGAAACTTGTCTGAATTCTAAACTTGCTTGACAAAAAAAGTTGAGATTTAAAAAAAAATTAATAATAGGAATTTACAATCGACCATCATCTAATAGTTTGAGCTAGTAATAGGAAAGCTATTGAAATATATATAATGGTGTTAAGTTAATTCATACACAAGTGTCAAAAGGATTTAGGGTGATTTTCTTCTAATTTGGCTGAAAGATTTTATAATACATATAGAGTTATCAGTTTTGCAAAGTGAGAACGCTTGACCGAGTTGAGAAATGATCTAATTGTTTGAATTTCAACTTTTTAGGAACCACAACTCCAGGTTTCTTTTATGAGATTCGACTCTAATCTTGTTGTGTTTATATTAGACAACGACTTCTTTATACAAAATAAAAAAGTATAATTTGAGCGACATTATTAAATTTTGATACCATTTTCGAAAAATGCAATTAAGAAGTTACTCCCTCCACTTAAAAAGAATTACCTCTTTTCTTCTTTGGTCTATTTAAAAAAAATAATTTTTTTTCTTTTTTGCAAACTTTAATTTTACCTTTTCATGTGACATATTTAAGACCACAAAATTAAAGGGCATTTTGGCACATTTAAAATAACTTTAATTTAGTACCATAAGACTGAAAGATCTTGTTTATTTTTTTAAACTTCGTACCAAATCAAATGAGGTCATTTTTTAAATAGGAGTACTTTTTAGTATAAATTTATTGAATGATTATTATTTTTCATATCACTCTTATTGTTCAATATTTTCATAGCATGCTAGATAGGAGTCAAGAGCATTTCTTAATTCCACTTGATCTTGAGACGTAATATTGCTGCAACTTAGAATATAGGTGATGCAACTGTAGAACAAGTGGGCAGTTATATGATTTGTTGAAACATCCAACTTCAACATCATCCGCACAATCATATACTTGTCTTAAAATGAAAGAATCAAGGGTTTGAGTCATGAAGAAAAAAATAAGCACTTTAATAATTTTGCTGGAGGAGTGTTACAACATACAGAATATCTCTCAGGAAGCAATCAGATTAATATTGTTCTCTTTCTCTATAACAGGGGAGGCCACCATTTGATGGAAAAAGCTCCATTTTCAAGGCAAATCCAAATTTGTTAATTTGTAAACTTAGTTTGTCTTTAAGAAAGTATCTTTCAAACAATTGGACAATTATTGAATATTTATATTCTTTATTTATCCTCCTTTGTGAGTAAGATTAGATTATTTGGGGATTCAACAATTCTCGTTGTGTTTTTTCTAGTAAACGAGTAGTATGATTGGTTAAGCTTGGAGTATTCTCTGAAGAACTGCTTGGATTGTGTGTTTTCCTCTATGATGTTTCTGTTATATAATGATTCTGATAATTTATGTGGATGCTAAAGAGATGGTTAGATGATCTTGAGGTCATATCTCCAAAAGGTGATTTTATTTTAAAGAGGGGGAAAAAATGACAAGTTTATTCCTTCTTATTTTTCATTTATATAAATCTTATACTTACACAAGCAAAGTAAGTTAATGAAATGTGATTAAATAATCACTTAGGAATCATTCGATAGTGTGTATAAAAATAGCGGCGTAAGGTCAAATTATCCTTGAACTATTTGAGATAACGCACATTTATCGTTCATTGATTTTTGGGATCAAAACTATCTTCGCCGTCTATGATTTGAATGTCTTGCCTGGGGAGAGTACCCTTGGCCTGACCGACACTTAAAAACTATTGCTAGTCCCCAAGAAAATCACTTGACATCGTCACATTCATTCATTCTCAATCAAACATGTCAGTGAAAGACTAAAAGAATAACAAGGTGGACAATCTCAATTGTAGGTAGTCAAATCAAATCAATAAGACTAGTATGAAAGAAACTAACCCAAAATAATATCCAAATCAAACCAATCACGTTCTAGTCTATGAAGCCTCTATCAGTTATTTAATGGGAACAATGGCAGGTCCATGTCTATCTCAAATCAAAATAAGCAATCTAAAGTCTAACTCTAAAAGTTAGAGAAAATAAAAATGTGCATCCTCCGAAATCGAGGAGGACTCACTAATCAACTGAAAGTGGAGAAGATCTTCAACGAAGTGCTTATAGATGAACTCTAGTATCTGTCTCTATATCATGAAAACATGCAGGCCTAAATAGACATCAGTACATTGAATGTACGAGTATATAAAATGACAGAATGAAACAAATAAAGGTAGAATCGCATCCGCTCAGATAACTCAAATCAAGAGGTAAGGAACTCAATAAGGACTGCCAAAAGTCTAAAGTCATAATATAGTTTAGACAATGACCAATCATATACGATTCAATCCAATCAGAGTACTATTGAGACCTATTTGGGAGTTTCTCTTATCTAACAACAATCATTTATGAGCCAGTGATCATACAATAATTCCATCGATATTGTCAAAACCGTTTAATACTTTATCAGGGTAAAGAGAGAATCGATCCATAATGGATCCAATCAATCAAGTCCTCTATTGTTTCAGGGACCTACCAAATGGAAACATTCAACTTAACGGTTTCAATCATTTCCTACGTTTGGCGATGTAGTTATTGAGTTCAAGTTGGACTTACTCTTAATTCGATGCTCAATACTCTTCCCAAGACTCAATGCTCATAAAACAATCATTCTCAATTAATCCAATCAATGAGTCTCATAAGGACTCTTATCAATCCATCAATTCTATCACAATCGAACCTTTTGGTTTATCAACTATCCACTTAATTCTCAATCACATCTTTCAAGGGAATTTAGACAATCGCTAAGATGACTATCAATTTAGACCAATCATTTGAGTTTGATTATGAAGACTCTCCGGACCATCAAATTCTATCAACATCATCATCATGTTCAATCACAATTATAATCACAATCATACTGTCAAGGTCTAGACTCAACCCCTAGATTCATTCATGCAAATCTTTTATTAAATAATATCTAAAATTTATGAACTAACTTACGTAAAAATATTTGTTTAGTAAATCAAGTTCATGATGATCGTTGAGTATGTTAAATACATAAATATATAGTTCACAAGAAAACCTTCAAAGAAACATGCATGGAGACTCAATACTTCCACAATCTTTCTAATACCATCAATGGGGGCACATGGAAGAAAAATTTTATGCTTTAGTTTAGCCTTACATACCTGAGATGAAGGATGATAGTCAATTTACAAAGGTTAATGCTCCAATCACTTGAATCTCTAGCTCTCTTCTCTTCTTCTTAGCCCTAGTCTTAGTTTCTATGTACGTAAGACTTAAGAATGGGTTCCACAAGATTTAGGAATGGGTTTAGGAACCCTTTTTAGACAAAAAAAAAGACCTATATTAGTTGTGGGTTAAGTTTAGGAGGATAGGGAGAAGTTTGGATTGCCCCTCAAAAAATTAAAAGTTTTGCACTACGGTGGACGTTGTCCGCGTCGCAGACCTAGTCCCTCTCAGTTTATTTTCTTACAAAATTTTTCGTTTGAATTTCTAACCCTGTAGAAACATTAGATTCAAAATTAAGTGCAGGTCTGCGATAGGTCCATGATGCAGAGGTGTCGTGCACCCTCCTAGAAATTGCTTATTTGCTTCAAAAAATTATCGTTTAAACCGGTTGCTCTAAAATTAAATCAAGATCATTTTTCTACACAATTTTTCATGCTAATCGTGATTTCGGCCTCGTATTTCCCAAAAATATATGGGATGATGCATTATGCAAGAGAATCTCTCATCTAGGGATATTTTGATAATGTTACCAGGTGTAACAATGGACCACAGATGCCTTTACAACTTTATCTTTTCCATTGGAATTGACATGGCAGTCCAACATGAAAAAGATTCCGGCCCTCTCATTCATTTTGTTCTTCCTTGTTGAGCCCTATCATAAAAAAATAAAAAATAGTACTTCCGTTGTTCTTGTTTGAATTGTGTCCAGCCTTTGAAATTTCAATTTCAAAATGTCCTGAAGTTTGTTTGAGGTGCAATTGCATGTTGAATGATCGAGTTCATTGTTTAGAATATGGGGTCATGGATCGCAAAACCCATTTTTAGATTTTCAAGCTTTTAAAAACTCATTTATATTTTTATTTTTTGGATGTTTAACTTAAATCTTTAAATACCAATCCTCAAATTAAGAAATCAGTTGTTAAAGGTCATTATTCAGCTTCAATCGCAATATTCAAACAATTTTCATTTAGTATTAGTAACATAAAGTCATATCTCTTCAAATTTTTGCACTTTAAAAACCCAATAAAAGTTAAAAATTTCTCACCAACAAACTTCAAAAAAGTAGCCATTTTTTAGTTTCAATACAGAGAGAATGATTTTAGGAACTTTTTAACATCATTCAACCTTTGAAATGTTTTTAGCTTCAAATTTAATGACCCAAAACCCAAACAATAAACTCGATTTTTCAACACATGTACAACCTTAAACAAATTAAGCATACTTCAAAATTGAAGTTTCAAAGTCTGAAAAATAACTCTAACAATTGCAATAGAGGAAATATTTTAGATGTTTTCTTTCTTTTTTATTAATTGATAGGTTCAACAAGGAAGACCAAAATGATTGAGATGGAAGAGATTTTTCTTATGTTGGACTGCCTAACTGGACTGTCATTCAGCTCTAATGACAAAAATAATATTGTAAGGGAATTTGTGGTCCAAAGTATAGACGACAAGGGTAGTTTTGATCCCAAAAATAAATAAAAGGGTAAATGCGAGCTATTTCAAATAGTTCGATAGAAATTTTGACTCTTTTTCGTAAAAATAATGCAAACAAAAGTGTATTAGTGATGTTTGTATAAGTTATGATTGCAGTAATTATATATAGACTATTTGTTATGTCTTGTTTGATTTGGTGTATTAAAAATAATATGAATTGCATACAATATTTATTTACAAAAATATTTTCAATAATTATGATAGAAAAGATGTAAAAAAGATTTTGAGGAACAACTGAATATTTAATCATGTTAATACCTGCATTAAATCCCCTTACACCACTAACACTTAAAAATTTATGGTATTAGTAAGTAATACACGACTTAATATAGCATTAAAAAATATATCAAACAAGATATTACTAATACATATACTATCCGTCTCATTTTAGGCAGGATCCTTTGACTTGACACTAGTATTTAAGGAAAGAAATATTTTTAAAATTTGTGGCTTAAAATGATTCTTAGATATTTGTGTAGCTGATAATCAATTCATAAGGGTAAAAAGAAAATTTTAAAGTTAAATTATTTTCAATTAGAGTGACATAATATTCTTTTTGGGATGAAATAAAAAAAATGTGTCACATAAAATGAGACAGAGTAAGTAGTACTTTCTCTATCCTAGTTTATATGATACTTTTTTTCTTCTTAGTCCATATTAACAAATATATTACCTTACTGTAACTAGAAATGATTTAACTTTAAAATTCTTGTTTAATCCTTAACGAAATAATTTACAATCACATAAATATCAAAAAATTATTTTGAACTGTAAATTTCAAAAGGCTTTTTTCGAAATACTGTATTAAATCAAATGCTATCATGTAAAATGATACAAAGATGTACTCCCTCTATTCATCTTTATTTTTTGATATTGACTTGACATAAAAATTAAGAAATAATAAATAATAGATAATTTTATCAAATTATCTCTTGAAAAATGTAATACGAAAATAATTATAATTAATGATAAGAGTAAATTTAGAAAGTCACACAAATATTGTTGAATAATTCAACATAGCAGAAGGGACAAGTAAATATGGGTAATGTGTTTTGAGTCTTTGTTTAACACACTCTTTGGCAAAATGGCTTTCCAAGTTGTGTTTTTCTCCACACATGCAGTCACAACACTTGAATTCTCCATTTGTGCATACATACAGAGACATAAACCCGAAAGTGCCTCTTCTTCCCCACTGAACTACACTACTTCACTTTGCTTATCCTGTACTGTCGGATCGAAACCAGATTGCCCAAACACGAGATAAAACCCAGCTTTCTCACAGCAGTCATCTCTACAGGAGCGGCATTTTCCTTTACAGCCGTTCCTGCTGTACAATTTTGCCTAATTTAGTTGTACAGAAGAACGAACGAACGAACTGGAGTCAATACAAGAAACCCACTCCAAGAAACCGTCGGGTAACGGTCAGATCCGATACCGATCACCATCAGCAGCCGAATTATTACAGGAGGAGCCACTTCAAATGGAACATGAGAAAATGCTGAAACGCAATAGGCAACAACATGGGGACTCCTTTTCTGATAAGATCCATAGATATCGTGGGGTGATTCTAGTGATTTCGGTTCCTATGTTGCTTATTTGTTTTGTGCTTTTTGTAATGCCAACGACTTACCCTTCTGATTCTATGGGCTCAGTTAATAGGAAGATTTCACCCAAGTTTGGATCTAGAAATTATGCAGTTATATTTGATGCTGGTAGTTCTGGTAGTAGGGTTCATGTTTTCTGTTTTGATCAGCACTTGGATCTTGTTCCCATTGGCAATGACCTCGAGCTTTTCTTGCAGGTAATGTTTTTTGGATTTTGAGATTATTTTGTTCTTCAAAGTGGTGCTCAAATAAAGCCCATAGTTGCAAGTTTTACCTTTTGGGTGCGTTTGGTTTGGCAAAATTGTTTTGCAGAAAATACAGGAAAAATAACTCTTGTCACTTAGACTTCTGCTACTTCAATTACTGTTTTAACCTTTACCACTCAATAGTATCATGAAGACATTATACTTACAATCTTATTACTCAACTCTTATAGACAGCCGACATTGTTAATTAGCATTTCGAATGGTAAAAACAAATTATCATACACTAATTTTCTCCATGCTGATTGTACCCTGCAAGTTTGTTGCAAATGGGTGCCTATATTGTGTAAAGGCTTAGTCTTGCCACCAAATGTTCATCTATAGTTGGTTTTGGCACTACAGAAAAAACCAGGTTTGAGTGCATTTGCTAGTGATCCTGCAGCGGCTGCAAAATCTCTTCAGTCACTTCTGGAAAAAGCAGAGGATGTTGTTCCAATGGAATTGCGCAGTAACACACCAGTCAGAGTTGGGGTGAGTGGATACAGTTATTAGAATATTTCATAAGATTGAAATTTGGATTTGCTAGCCTGCTCAATATACTGAATACTGATGTGGAATATATCTAGGCAACTGCAGGTTTGAGGCAGTTGGGAGGTAATACATCTGACAAGATTCTTCAAGCGGTAAAATTGATTCCTTTCTTAGATCATCATTCATAACAGGCTTTCTTTCCTCTTGTGCATGTCTTGTATTAGTATTCTAACTTTTCCTTTTCTGTTTTGGATTTCCGGATGCTTAGAATAACTGAATCACTAAAATCTCATTTGAAGGTGAGGGATTTTCTGAAGAGCAAAAGCAGCCTCAAGTCAAAGGGGAGTTGGGTTACTGTTCTCGACGGGAGTCAGGAAGGTGCTTATCAATGGGTATGTAATGTGAATTTCAGCTTGTTCTGTTTTCCTTTGTACTTGGAACTACCATACAATTCGAATTTAGAAGTGCTTGCTTAATTCAAATTTGAGGTTCTTGAACTTCTCTTTTGAGCCGAGGGTCTAATGAAAACAACCTCTCTACCCCACAAAGGTAGGGGTGAGGTCTACATACATCCTCCACTCCCTAGACCCCGATTGAGGGATTTCATGGGGTATGTTGTTTTTTAATTGTTGTTTTAGAGACCAGAGAGAAGCAAAAAAGTGAAGCAATGGTTATGATCTCTTGTCAAGGATCCAATTTGTGGTAGTTTGCCCTTCATGTGATGTTGATTAGTTAATTCAAAGTTGTTGTCTCTCTATGCTAAGATGTAGAGTAACTAGAATGAATGGAGTGATTTCTAGCTCTGTTTAAAGGCGAGAACGACCAAAAGTAGAAAATGGCCATCATGCCAATCTTTCAGTATTACCAATTAACATCTTGAAGTTGCCTTTGAAGAAGCTTCATATGAATAGTAACTCAAGTTGGAGTTGTTGAACCAGAGAACAAGGTCTGTGTCATCCCAAATGCTTTCTTGTTGCATTACATGTATCCCTATAATCTCAACAGAAGTATTTTGGTCTCCTTCAAGCCTTTAGGCCATGTTTAGTGACACTAGATCAGATTGTAGGAAAATAACTGATTCCATCTAAGATAGATTATTATCCTACTCATTTTAGGATAATCTATCACTTCCATTGAGTGGGATAAGGGTTGAGCTTTTAAGTTTATTGGATAACTTATCCCATCCTAAAGATAGGGATGAGAGGAAGAGTTTCAAGTTTATCCGTATTCCCATCCTGTAGTGTTTGAAAACAAAAGGTAGAATAAGCAAATAGGAGATTGCCCTATTTTACTGTCCGGGTGGCTTCTCAATGAGCATTACAGTCTTTTAAGGGATATGCTAAGAGAAGACGTCATAAATAATTTGCAAGATTTCCACTCTCATCAAGTGTTTGAGAGAAGCTTCAATGCTACATATGTTGCTCTCAACCCAAAGAAAGCAGGTGCCTCTGAATTAAGGGACTTTAGATATACAAAATGTAGAATAAGCAAAATAGGAGATTGCCTATTTTACCGTCCAGGTGGCTTCTTAATGAGCTTTACAGTCTTTTAAGGGATATGCTATAAGAGAAGTCATCATAAATACTTTGCAATATTTCCACTCTCATCTAGTGTTTGAGAGAAGCTTCAATGCTACATATGTTGTTCTCAACCCAAAGAAAGTTGGTGCATCTGAATTAAGGAACCTTAGATATACAAGTCTCACAAGTGAGATGTATAAGAGCATGGCTAAATTATTGGCTGAAAGATTGAAAAGGGTAGTTAGCAGCCTAGTAAACAAACATCAGATGACATTTAAGGGGAGACAAATAATGGATACAACACTTATAGCTAGTGAGTGTGAACTCAAGGTTGAGAGGGGGAGCCTCTGGAGTTATGGGCTGATCATGTAACCTTGGAGATCTTGCTGAGCATTCTTTGATTAAGTTAGGCATATGGTGTTTGGTGATAGGTGGCTTAATTGGATTAGTCTCTGTATTTAAACTTTTAGGTTCTCAATCCCAGTGAATGAAGAACTATTGTTTTTTTTCCACCAAAAAGTACTCAGGCAGGGTGATCCTCTGTCACCTTTCCTGTTCATTCTAGCCAGTTAAATCTTTAATAGTATGATGACGATTACAAATTGTCATAAAAAAAGTATGATGAGGATTACAATCCAGAATAGGGTGGTTAAGAGGATTCAAGATGGGCAATAAGATTGGAGAGGAAATATAAATCTTTCATTTGCTTAATGCAGATGGCACGGTTATTTTTTGTGAGCTAAGCCAAAACAAATTAGATATATCAGGAGGATTCTACTAGTATTTGAAGCAACATCTGGTTTGAGTATGAATCGGAGGAACAACAGTATATTCCCTGTAAAAGAGGTGGTACAGGTGCCGCTCTGGCCAACATTCTGCGATACAGGGTAGGGAAAATGTCAACAGCCTATATTGGCATTTGTCATGTCTTTGGAAAAAATCTAAGTTACTTGGACACTTCACTTTCAATGTTGCTCCTGTGTCGACACGATGCGAGTGTGGGTTTTGGTAATAGGTATAGGATCTGTACCATAGTTGGTCATTTGATTTTGTGTACTTTGACCAAACTTGATGGAGAAATTCGGGACAAATACAATGATTTTTGAAATCAAAACAAAAGTTAAGGTGAAATTGAACAAATTGAAATACCTTGTATGTAGAAATTTGTATGTTAGACCTTTTTCTTATATCTCCTTTGAGATTCTCCTCTTGATCAATATTTTCGCATTAGAATACCTTGTTAGTTTTTCACATAGCGTCTCATAATATAGACATATAACTCTATTTTTACTACAACAACAACAACATACCCAGTGAAATCCCACAAGTGGATATAACTCTATTTTTATATATTTGAATTATATCTAGCCAAATCCTTGTACCTGTGTTCGTATTTAGATCCATACCCCTGATATAATAAATTTTAGATCATTATACACCCCTGATATAATAAGTTTTAGATCATTATTTTTGAGGTCGTAGGTGATGTGGAGAAAACATCTTGAGAATCGCATTTCCTAATATGTATAACATCTCTGGTCAAAAGAAGATGTTAGTCCACTGGTTACGGAGTATGCAAGGAGTGGGGGGGGGGGGGTTTCTTTGGGATTTTAGGTTTAGGAGGAATCTTCTAGACCAGGGCATTGAAGAATTCAAAATTTGTTTGGATTGCTTCACCAACAAAAAGTTTTTTTTGGATACTGTTAATGTATGGAGATGGGGGACAGGAGCGAAAGCTTATTATGAGAAATTCCTATCGGGAGAGGAATCCGCTTTTCCACCCAATTTGATATGGACCCCTAGGTATCTCAAGAAGTTTGTTTTTTTCACTTGGTTAGTCATGAGGGGAGTAATCTTTAAGGCGGAAAATTTGAGAAAAAGGAAGATTACTTGTGTCAGTTGATGTCTTATGTTTAAAGAATCTGGAGAGGACCTAAACCACCTTTGATTGCATTGTCGGTTAGCATCTTCTTTGTGCGGGGAAATTTTGAGATAGTTTGGAGTTGAGTGGGTGATGCCCACACCCGGGTTCGAGCGACTTAGTGGGTAAACTTATTTTGATTAACTTCGTACCACATTCCCTCTCAACCTAGATTATGTCTTTATTTCCTATATCAACTAAATTGGTGAAGAAACTGGACAAATTGAGAAGAGACCTTTTGTATCGGGGCAACAAAGATGGCAAGGGACATCATCTTGTTAACAGAAAATTGTGCAACTAAGCAGAGAACTTAAGGATTCGCATTAGAAACTTGAAACTAAAAAACACTAGCCTGATACTCCCTCTGTTCCATTTTACCTTTCCTTTTTAGTTCGTCCCGAAAAGAATGTCATCTTATTATAAATAGAAACTATTGAACTTTAAAATTTTTCTTTTACCTTAATGAAATGATTTCAAGCCATACAAATTTTTAAGGATTGTTTTAGACCACACAAGTTTTAAGAGTCTTCCCCTTTTTATTAAATACCGTGCCAAGTGAAAAGTTGCCGCATAAAATGGGTCAGTGGAAGTAATGAAATGGTTTTCAAAGAAACAATACCTATCTGTCCTTCTAGTTATGGTGTAGAATTATCACTCAATTGTTTGATTCAGAGCCATTTGATACTATATATCTCTGTAGAAGGATCGTGTTGGTTCAAGGCCAACCCTTCTTGATTTGAGGGCTTGAGATGAAGGCATGGGTCTGAATAGGCACTTGACTTTGTACTTAGGTATGCTGACAAATCGTTTTGGAAGACTCGGAGATAAAGGGATAAGTTTAAGTAGACATCTGCCTTCTGACCGCTTGCTTTTAGGTGACTTTGAGGAAGGGAAACAAAATGATTGGTTATGATAAACAGACGAATATGTTGTAGACCTAAATAAGTAAGTAAAAGTGTTAACTCTAACAATTTAAGTTTTTACATAATCCAGAGCATGTAGAGTTGTTGTAGTGACCTCTCTTTTTTCTTTGTCAGAGAACTTCACTAAAACATGTCAACTAAATATTTTTAAGTACATGACCCAACAAAAAGAATCATTTAGTAAGAGAATGTGTTGTGTACCTGTAATAAACATTTAAAAGTTAAGCTTTTTGATGAGGCACTTAACATAATTCAACATGATAGAAGTGAACCACATGGATAGAAACTTGTTCTTGCTTGTGATATGAAGGCTTGGATAGATAAAGAAGTGGTAACATATCTTACTCTTGATTGGAGGTTATTTAGTGTTTCCTATCCTACTAGTTTGTCTACTTGTGTTGACAAATTTGGGACGAATTAGGAAGCATCCTTCTCCTACTCTTGATTGGAGCTTATTGTTTTTGTCTTATAAGCCAAAAGCCATAGGTTAGGCATTTGGCCTATTTTTGCCATTTTGACTTAAAAACAAGTGCGTGCTTAAAAACACTTTTTAATTTTATTCAAACACTACAAAAGTGTTTAAGAGCTATTTTTGAGCTGAAAAGCACTTAAATTAAGACAATTCAAACAGGCTGTTAGCTTGATTCTCCCTACTCCTCAAATAGATGTCGATGACCTACTAATAAGTTCATATGATCAGATTGTAAAAGGTATATGCTTGCATTATTCAGAATCTAGGTGAACACTGATCTTTTGAGACAATGGTTTTCTTTCTTTTATTTCACTAGCTACATCTCAAGTGGGATGTGACTTATCCAACATTTGTTGTGCTAAGATAAATGTAGCTTGTTACCAGAATCAATTCATTCTTTCTAATGATTCCTTTTCCCTCAAATGGTGGAATCTAATTTGTGCTATTCAGTAATGCTGGAAAATTTGGGAATTCATTGGAAAACATTGTGGAGGCTTGCCTTCTAATTTGTTCCCCTCTTTTTCCTTTTTCCATTTTGATAACTAATGGTAATCTTTATAGATACTAGAAACTGCACTAAGCTAGTGCAAGATCTATAACGAGGTTTGCTTTACTAGTGAAACTGTTTTTCTATTTAAGATCATTGTATATGTAGGTAAAATTGATCAAAATTGTATTATCTTCCCTTGATCATTAATCCAACCATATGGATTATATGACCCATCTAACCTTGTGTTCATAAACTGATGGTGGGATACACGAGACAACCAATTGATACAGTTAACTGAATTTGCATTACAAATGTCTGTGCAGGTCACCATTAATTATTTGCTGGGCAATTTGGGTAGGAAATATTCTGATACTGTTGGAGTGGTTGATCTTGGAGGTGGCTCAGTACAAATGGCATATGCCATCTCAGAGTCAGATGCTAAAAAGGCTCCAAAGCTATCAGATGGAGAGGATACTTATGTGCAAGAGATGTATCTGAAGGGGGCAAAATATTACCTCTATGTTCACAGGTCCATCTCAATTCTCATCCTACATGAAAGATGTATATGATCTCAGAAAATGTCAGGGTTTCCAGTTAGCACTTATTAAATTTACCTTGAATTTCTGGTCTGACTTATTTGCATTTCACCTATTATCTGGACATGTGGTTTTCCTTGTGTTTACTCACCCTTTTATTGCACATCTTTAATGTGATTTATCCATCTTATTTGCAGTTATTTGCACTATGGAATGCTAGCAGCTCGAGCTGAGATCCTGAAGGTGACTAAGGATTCTGGCAGTCCTTGCATCTTGTCAGGGCATCATGGTATTTACTGTTTTTCTCAATGCTGCTATATTCTGTCCCATAGTTGGTTCCTTTTGTTGCGATAGTCTTTCTCAAAACATCACTTACCTCACTCGCTCCATCTCTCAATGAATAAGTAAGAGAAAAAACCTTTCTCTTAACAATCCACAAAAACAGTAGGAAAAAAGCCCTTCTCTGTGAATTTTCAACTTTTGTTTCCCCAAAATCAACATTGGCCTTAAATGTTTACTTATCCATAAAGCAAGTCACTTATCTTTATTGTCAAACCTTTTGACCATCCAGCTCAAAATTTGCCGGAACTCATGTCATCACAGGCAGATCACATGACATTTCACCCTCCATATCCAAAATGTTTGAAATACCTACGGACGAATAAAGAAGAGATTTTTCTACTTAAATAGAACTGAAGTAAAGTTTAATGGAATTTTGAGGAAATGATTCAAATATGGTACTGGAATTATTTCACTAACTATATTTTCCTATGTAAGTATATTTGTCTTGACTGTGGTTTCTCTACAAGGGTCCTACAAGTATGGAGGAAAGGTTTACCCAGCATCAGCTATGTCTCAGGGTTCAAGCATGACAAATTGTAGGTTGGTAGCCCTTAAGGCTCTCAAAGTTAATGAATCAACATGCACCCATATGAAATGCACCTTTGGTGGAGTGTGGAATGGTGGAGGTGGAGATGGTCAGAAGAATTTGTTTGTTGCCTCATTTTTCTTTGATAGAGCTGCTGAGGTACGAGTCACCATTGCATTAGTTGCTTACCAAACTTTGGTGGGCTTACAATCATAACATTTGCTGCTGTTCCAAGAAAGGATAATACCCTACTTTTTATGGTTTTTGCAACTAATATAACGTCTTGTGGGCACAGGTTGGTTTTGTTGATCCAAGTGTGCCTGTCGCCAAAGTTCGCCCAATTGATTTTGAGAGTGCAGCTAGACGTGCTTGTGATACTAGAATTGATGATGCCAAAGCTACATTTCCCCATGTGGACTCAGATAACTTGCCATACTTGTGCATGGATCTTGTCTACCAGTACACACTACTTGTAGATGGATTTGGTAAGACAAGATTCATCCTTCAGGAAATATACAAATTTACATATCATTTTAAGTAATGTTTCAGTTAGTCATTGAATACTTTATTGGACAGGACTTGATGCTCTTCAAGAAATGACATTGGTGAAAAAGGTGAAATACAAAAATTCTCTGGTTGAAGCAGCATGGCCATTAGGTAGTGCCATTGAAGCCGCGTCATCCATGAATTAACTTACAGATTCAAGATTTACATATCCAGTTTTGCCTTTTATTAGCTTCTTGGTTATCAACTATAAGCTCTCTGACCAGCAACTACGCTCTTCATGCTTTAGAAGATCATCCTTGCCATATAGCTGGATGCCTGGTCCAAGCAAATCGCGATTGTTTCCCCTTGTATTCCAAGGGGGTGGGTGGTTAAGAATAATGATAAAATCTGTTTGTGATTATATTATAGGAGATACTGATTTGTTTGATGATATGAATGATAGATTCATATTTTTAACTTCATTCTTGTAGAACGTAAAATGCTCATCCTTCACTCCTCTTTGTTCATAAGTGAAAATCATGTGTTGTCAAATATTAAAGAAAACTACATACGGAAATTTGTTTTCTTAGTTGTTTGATCACATGAAATTGTTCTTATAAGTTCATGTTTTTCTTATCACTAGTTCTTGGAACGTGCGTTGTCCTTTATCAAATTATAAATACTTATCAAATTTGTACAAAGGATCTTTATTTTTTAACATAAATAAATTTTATCATAAAAATATATAACAATAATCTCAATGACATATTCTACATACTATAACAAAAAAGCTCCTACAAAATTTTAGCCAAACAAATGACTATTTTTTCAGTGTATGTAGCTTTTTATCGTCAAAATTTAATGATACGACTAGATTTTCTTGAGAATGTCTGCTTGATGAGCCAACACTAACTTGGCAGAACAACAACGACCGGCAATGAAAATACCAATATATCAACATACAAGTATAGAAGGAAGAATATTCATTCAAATGGTAGAATGAGTAAAGCTAGGGGTCATGAATTTATAGTGGGAAAAAAGGATCATTAATGATGAATTTTGGATTAGTGTTCACCACACCTTTGGGATGTGAAAGATCAAATGTTCATGCCTAAAGTTAATGTTTATTATACAAATTGTATTAATTATTAAAACACAACTGTTACAGTGATGAGGGAGAGGAAATATTGCATGATTAACATTTGAAAGCTGATGAGGCTTTTCAATTCTTCACGTAATGCACAATAACTAATAAGCAATTAATTAATAGTTTAATTTTTAGAGGATGTAAAGGAAAAATTTATTTTTTTTTTAATGATATTATTGTGGTAACTTAACTTTGTAAGGGTATTTTGGTATTTCAACTTTTAACTTTTTTTTGTTCCCACTTTTAGTAATATACTAGTTTAGCTTACGTGTGTTGCATGTGTGCATCACGTCAAACCATTAATCGCTATAACATATATACTAAGAGTTTAACTACAATAAAAAAAACATCAGACACGTTCATCATAAAATTTTAGGATTTTATTTAAAGAAAAAAATAGTGTGTTAGTAAAAGATTTTGTCTATAATTCTGGACAAAATTTAGGATTCTATTAAAATAAAAACTCGTGTGCTATTAGAAATTTTTTGGAGTTCTTTTGACTGATATTTTTTTAATAGAAGGTAAAGTTATTGATTTAGAAGTGTCTAATAAATTTAGTAATTCAAACGTTTGTAGAAAAATTTTTCCTAATCTTTTGACTATATTTTCTTTGAACATTTTGTGCTTTTTTTTTTTGACTTTTTCAAAACCTTTTTTTCCTATTATTTTAAGTTTTTTGATTATTTTTTTAATTAAATCTATTTTTGTTGAAAAAGAATTCTCTAGATAGGATTTTAACCATAATTATACCACAATGAATGTTATTATATTGAAGCAATGATTAAATTTCAATATTTTTTAAATGCATAAATATAATGAATTTAATTATAATGTATTTATAATTATTGATATTTGATTTTAGAAAAGTACAAATATATTAGGTGGAATACCACAAATTGCTCGTCCTATTGTAATAGATAAATAAATAAATTTAGTTCGATCAAAGTAATCTCGACTATAAGAGGAAGCACATAACCGTTATATATAATTCACAAACTCAGTTAGAGTTGTACTTCATTGAGTGTCCCTTACAACTCAATTCTTAAATCAACACCCTTACTTCCAACTTCCAGACATTCCTATATACATAAAAATAAATAAACAAAGTTATCAACCAACATATTATATTAAGAAAAAATTTGATATTAACTCTAACCAGATGTATATATTAACCTTAATCATACGTATATGATATATACAATGAAAGGGTGGGGTGGAAGGAATGAAGTGTGGATATCGATCAATTTGAATCTTATGGTTATACCGTGAGGAAATGTATTTTGTAGGTCTAGGCTTAGAAGTCTTTTTACGTTATGAATAATATTCAATAACATATATTTATAATTCTATTACTTTAATTTTAAAAAGAAGAAAGAGAAGATGTTGGAAACTACAAAAAATTCAGCCATTAAAATAAAATAAGGTAAATTTTAAACTCTCATATATTATATTTCATGTATAGTTCAAATAAGGAATGATCCAATAAGTAAATTTTTAGATGACTTCTTTAAAAAAAATTAAAAAAAGAAAGAAGGAACATGCTACTATACAACACACCTATGGAAAGAAGAATATTTTGGTCAAAATCTAAGCAAATAAAATTTAAAAAAATTGAATCAAATTACTTGCTATTTGTGATATCACGAAGGTAACACAATGAACAATTTGCTTGTGTTTCTGTAGCTTTACTTCAAGATATTGTGCAAATTTAGTTTGGGGCCTATGACATCGTAAAAAAATATCAAATGAATATTGTCACGCCCCAAGCCTGCACCCTGGATCTAGCCGGCACTCGAAAATTATTTCTGGTCCCAAGCGAAACACTTGGCCTGACTACTTACTCAGCGAAAGACTTAATAATGATGGTAACGGCCATAAAAGCAGTAAGATAAGCTAAGTTGTCTGCATAACTAAATAAGAAAGATTTTACACAATGTCTAAATAACAGAAAACTGAAATACAAATCACACGGTCAATGGAATCTTTACTAAGCTGTCTGAAAGGACTAATGAGACAGGCCCCAAGTAGCCAGAACTGAAATAAAACTAAAATGACATAACATGACATGAACTAAAGAGCCTCGGACTGAAAAGAGCCCTCACCATTGTCTGGAAGCTTGCAAGTTCTCAACGGAGCGATTGTTGAGGAACTCGGTCACCTGCGTCTGCATCATAAAATGATGCAGGTCCTAAAGACATCAGTACATAAAATGTACGATATGTAAGATGGACAAAACAGTAAAACAATATATATAATGCTTCTCAAAAAACATAAACATGATTCATAATTAAATAGCATTAATCATAAATACTAGTATGCTGAAAATAACATGCTGAAAATAACACGCTGAAAACTAGTAGTAAATCATAGTTTCTTAGCTTGGGGAGTTTCTCTAACCGACAACCATCACTATGAGCTTCATGGTGATACAACGTCTTGTCCTCGTTGCCAGAGCCGCCCCGTACTTTGCCGGGGTAGGGGACGAATACTAGGATAGTGGATCCATCTCAAAATTGGGTCATCTCAGTGGCTAATGAGGAAGGTACTGTAGTACAATTCTATCCTATGCTGGCCACATAGTTTATGAGTTCGAGTAATTTATTCTACTCTCACGCATATCGGTGCTCAATACTACTCCCAAAATACTTAAATAGCTCATACTTAAATGATCATAAGTTCTTGAAAATCTGAGTTTTTCTTGGCAACTGAAACCTTTAACATTACTGAACTAGTAGCTTTCATGCACAATCAAACATACTTAGATTTCTCAACTAGAGTATCAACAAACCTTCAAGAAAACCATTCTTAAAATATATGATATGCTCAGCTAAAATACAAGAATAATTCAAGAAAGACATTCTTTAACTACCCTTGAACCATAATATTTATGGGTGTTCATGAACCCCACATGAATTCACAAGAAATCATATATACTTTAAAATCTCGAAATCAATACTTTAATAACAGTTAAATAATCAAGAATCAACATCATTCAATCAAGAATCTATGCATAAGTAGGAAAATCTACTAAACTCTATAAGGTTTTCATGAAATTACTCTAAATCAAGACTTGGAACTTTCGGAATGAAAACTAAGTCATACTTTTCTAAAATATTCTAAAAATAATAAATTTAGAGTGGCCTTACATACCTTGGAAAGAATTCTTGAAGAATTTGAAGAATCACTAAGTTCTATTACCGAATCTTGAATTCTTAAAAGTGAATGCTTGAAAGGATTTGCTTGAACGTATGAATGAAAGAAAAAAAATATTTTCTGAACTTAAATCGTATTAAAACTAACTTAGTTTAGGATATGGGCTGTGAGAAAGGTCGAAAATGCCCTTTCCCATTAAAGAATAAATCTGCCCCGAAATTACACTAGTGCGTGACTCGCACTAGTGTTAATTTCAACTTTTTCGCAAATTTTCACTTTTTATCGAATTTTTGAAAAAACACAAAGTGTGGTTTCGCGTCCACTCCGTGTCATGGAAGGGGCACGAAAACCCCACTATTTTGAGCTCACTTGAGAAAAAATAATTCGCATTTTTTTGAGTTTTTGTCGAGTAGAGACTATTTTTTGACTCGATTTTTTGCACTGATCGCAAATTCGGTCTCAAATTTGCAAATAGAGCACGGAAAGATACGTTATGCTCAAGGTCAATTCTAGGGATATTTTCATCATTTTTGCACTGATCGCAAATTCAGTCTCGGATTCACAAACGGAGCATGGAAAGATACGTTAAGCGCAAGTTCAAGTCTAAGGGTATTTTCATCATTTCACGGGGGTGTTACAATTAAAAACACCCTCGAACTTATTACGAATTAGTAGTTTCGTCCCTAAAATATTGATAAGCTTAAAAACACCCCTCAACTTGGCGAACTAAGTTTAAATACACACTCGAACTTGGCACGAATTATTAGTTTCGTCCCTAAACTATTGGTAGGCTTAAAAATACACCTCAACTTGGCGAAGTAAGCTTAAATATACCCTCGAACTTGGCACAAATTATTAATTTCGCTCCTAAACTATTGATAGGCTTAAAAATATCCCCCTTTCTCCCAGTTTCATGTTTTTGTAATTTATTAAATTTTGATTTGAAATTTTGTAGAGCTTCATTCGCTGTTATATTTTTACAATCCCAAAATCTTCTTACGAAATTTTCATATTCCGATCATGAAATTTTTAATATTGTCAGAAGTCCACATTGACAAAAAATAATCATAAACAAAATAGGAAAAGAAAGAGAATCAAGCAATTAAAAATGAGAATGAAAACAAAAATTTGCTTTGAGATCGCCATTAATGAAGGAATCGTTAAATGAGAAGAAAAAGGGTATTCTAGTAGTTTGGTAATTAAAAGTTGCATGAAAAAAAGGTTGATGTGGTCTTTTTTAAACCTTTCACGCACTTTAAATAAATTTTATTCACTTGTTATGCCATTTGGCATGCGGGAGGGGTGTATCTAAGCCCAGTTCGGCAATTTGAGGAGTGTTTTTAAGCCTATCAATAGTTCAGGGACAAAACTAATAATTTGTGTCAAGTTTGAGGGTGCATTTAAGCTTGGCTTGCCAAGTTGAGGGGTGTTTTTAAGTCTATCAATAGTTTAGGGATGAAACTAATAATTCGTGATAAGTTCGAAAGTGTTTTTAATACTTTTCTCTTATATTTATATGGAGATTGATATTTAGGTTATGTGGTGCTAAGTTTTTGGCCAAATAACTATTTTATACCAATATCTTAAAACATGATTAATGTTGTCAATTGCCTGTTTTAGTTGATATAGTGTGCCATTTTTTCTATAGACAATTTCTTGTCTTTAAGTTGTAAAAATGAGCAAAACTTTGAGAATGACTTAAGATTATTCATATTTTTCAAGCTATAAAGCAATGAGAATGACTTAATTAAAGATAACTATAGTTAATACATACTATCATAACATTAAAAGTTTAATTACTTGGAACATTTTAGCATTTAAATTGTTTCACAAAGTGAAAATAATATATAAGATGCATGTGTGATGCACATAATGCACATATGCACATGGTGCGTGAACGTCATTAAACTATTTTTTATAGCAAAAGGTCATTTAACTTTCCTTGACCTGCAAGATCAGATC
>DF358039.1:24451-38690 GCA_000787875.1 Solanum virginianum
ATCGGATTAGGTCTTGACCCGCTCTATAACCCATTACTCAACCCGTTTTGGCCCAACACATTTTGACCCAAGTACATTTGGGTTATAACCTGACCCATTATAACCTACTCAAATTTGACACAATTAGCCTAATTACCACCGGATAAAATTCAGGTCTTCCAATAGAACGTCACTATCACCCTAGCTCCTTTTTTTCACAATTGTTCAAAGAAGGATTTTTCCAATTAAAGGAACGATAATGAATAGGGTTTATTTTACTTACAAAAATAGAGTCAACACTTGAAGAAAATCCCTCCACCCCCTGTACGTAAATTTCTATATATATCTGTAGGTCTGTCCCTCTTTCTTTTCAAGCTTTTTTATGAGTGATTTGGTGAATGGATAGCTGTAGAGGTGATCATATATATCTATATTGTAGGGTGTGTATGTAAGGACAAGGTGTGTTGCTGTGGTGTGTGAGTAAGCCAAAGAACGTGAGTAGTGAGTGTGCACCCGTGGTTATTTGTGTGAATGAAAATTATTTGTTTTCTCTTTTTGTTTAAAAATAATGGGAGCACATACGTTGGTGATAGTAATGACTAGTGTTGATCATATGTGTCGATTTATAATGATATTGACTTGATAATGATGACTGTGAATAGTATTTTATGGTATAATAATTGTTAGTTGTTGTTGGTGGCAGCTAATAATTATATTAGAATGATGTTGATAGCTAATGATGATGATGGTGATTAGCGATATATAATATTAACTAATAGTGGTAAGTATCCATGGTGATTAATAATGAAGGTAATAATGATTGATGGTGATGATCGTAAATAATGGCTAAACATAATGGTGATTGACAATAATAATGATCAATTGTGGTTGGGCTAGAGATGGTAAGTGATGGTGATTGAACTGTGATAATAGTTATAGTTGAAATGATAGTTATGGACAATACACTCAAAATGACCAGAGATGAGATAGTGTATATTCCTGTAATACTTTCTTATATTTATAATTGTATGTATATTTTGGTTCCAAAAATAACTCTACATTGAAAATCGGGTTTAAGGATAAAGCATTAACGATATTGATCCTAACATTATATAAAGATATTTTAATTATTTAGTCCAAACCTTAATCGTAGGGGTAAATATATTTAAAAATCTCATACTAAAATCAAGTGAATATTATGATAATATTCACTTGTCGTAAGATATTGTATATTTCTAATAAAAATTTGTGTCAAGCAATTTTGTCCCTTGTATCTTCACACGTTGTCCGCAACTTCGAGTTGACTTACATACCTCACAAATGTCATCGTCGTTATATCAATTTCTGCGCATATTGCATGGTATGTACGTAGAAAAGATTGGAATATGTATAGTGACAATCCAATTGGATAATCAAAATTTGAAATTTAGAAAATTTTATATTGATTATAAGTTTATATTTTTTTATTTATTACTTGTCCGCTATATCATACGTTTACTAGTCCAATTTAAAAAAATCAAGAGATAAGTTATCATCTAAATTTTAATTTATCCTTATTATTAACTATATATAGTCATTTTAAATACATTGAATTAATTATATTCAAAGTTGGGTGATATAATAAAGAGGAATTTTCATATATAGCTACTCAAAAATACCTTAACTATGCTCCACAACTACAATTTGGGTAATTACATTTCGTAACTATAGTTATAGCAATGTCAATATAATTTACGCAATATTTGTATACGTTTGTATAACTCGCTATACAAAAACTGTACATTTCGCTATACAATTCGTGCATAACAATATACAATATGCAGTATTTGTATATTTCGCTATAAAATTTAATTTATGCACAATATTTGTATAAATTATGCGAATTATACAAACACACGTAGACTTTTACGCTATCTAGGCTGTAAATTGGATGAACAGATCATTGATATATTCACTCATTGGAATAATAATTTTCAATAATAATAATATATAATAAAATGACATGCATGCAGCTTAGTTTGACTGTTCAAAGTCTTAAGTCTTGTATATTATCTGGCATATTAGTTGACTTCCCTAATTTAACGCGCCTTAATTACTCAAGTCAATGTCAATGCAGTAAAATAATGTCAATTGGAGAGGGGAGAAAAGTAAAGTCTACTGTAAAGTTTACCGTTGACAGTAATTTTGGATGTAATTAAATATTTATGATCAAAACAAAAGTGATCATTTAGCTACTACAAATTAGGGGCGAAGCTACATTCAATCAAGGATAGTTAGATGAACATTCTTCGTAGAAAAACTTTTTCAAAGTTATAAGTTAAATATATATATATATATATATATATATATATATATATATCAATTGTTAAACATCCTTAATACAAAAATTACCCGCTCATGTTCTAAAAGTATGAATACCCTTAGTGAAAATGCTGACTCCGCCACTACTAGAGAACATGCATGTCTAAGTATATCTGAATTATAAAACTTAAGCCAAATGTTTTTGTTTTTGGAGAACCTAAATAATATTAAATAGGCGTTTGGACATAAAAATTGTGATACTTAAGGGAAAAGAAGAAGAAGAAAAGTAGTATTAATTTGGATATAAGTTAAAAAGAATAACAATTTAGCAATAATAATGTAGAATATGATTCTCAATCGGCAAGATTAAAATATAATATATAAATCTCTAACCTGATCAATCCTTATAGCCGATGCCTTAGCTCAAGCGTCGAGGAATAGTATTAATTAGTTCTGATAGGTCTGTCCCTCTTTCTTTTCAAGCTTTTTTATGAGTGATTTGGTGAATGGACGAGGAATAGTATTAATTAGTTCTGATTTCAAACGAACTCAATAAATTTTCATTTAGATTTTTTATTCGTATTAAAAAGTTCATCAAATATATATAGATATTTAATTACAAATCCAAAAACTATGAGTTTGTTGAGGGTATATAAACTCTAAATTCTGACTATGATCCACCTCTACCTTAACTTGATTTCCCGACACAATTTGTCTATCTTGTGAATAATTAAAAGGGAAATACAACCCAAAAATACAGGGTCAACTTTTGCCACTTGATAGCTATTAAGCTGGTCAAGAATAATCCAAGTCCTACCTAATAATTATTCCAAAAACACTATTTTTTTCCCCATATAAGTAAACCTTAATTAAGCTTCATTTTCATTCAATTCTTTTCTTGAGCTCACCATTCTCTACCTCTGTAGCAATATGGCTAATAGCCATTTTCTCCTACTTGTTTTACTTCTTTGTGTTTTCTCTGTTTCTGCTGATGGTAAGCTTCATTTTCTCTATTTAATCATTTGGTGCTAGAAACCTTTTTATCTCGAATTAATCTGAATTCGTGCCAGATACATCAACTAAAGAGTATCAAGAAATCTACTTGTGTACTAATCTGAATTCATGTTAAATCATATATAGTTTCACTTAGTGGAGTAAAGTTAACTACCAAAAGGTTTTCAATGCCCATAATTCAAACTCGAGACCTCTAGTATATCTTCCAAGCATAGGTCAATAATATAGTATCGATAACCTACTAGCCTAACTAATCCAGATTCATACCAGCTAGGTTAAGGGTGCGATGGGGTTAATGAACCAACTAAAAGATTTTCAATATCCTTAATTCAAATCCGAGATATCTGATCAATGATGAAAAGATCTCAACCATTCTACCAGATTCCTCTTATATGTCAGATCTCTAAAAATAGTGTATTTTTGGAGAATCTGACACGATTCAACTTTTCCTCTTCCTTTTTATTTGCAGTGTTTGTGAGCCTCGATTGTGGATCATCAGAAGCATACAGTGATCTTGAAACTTCAATAGCATGGTCAGGAGACGATGACTACATAGCCAATGGAGAATCTTATGTTGTACAATCCAACTCCTCAATATCACACGTAATGGACACTCTAAGGGTGTTCACAAGCAGGAAAAAGAATTGTTACCTTATCGATGAAATCGAACAGGCTGGAAAAGTGTTAATTCGAGCTAGTTTTTACTATGGAAATTACGATGGAAAATCCAATCCACCATCATTTGCACTTCAATTTGATGGAAATCATTGGGCCACTGTGACAACTATGAGTGACCAACTTGTATACTATGAGACAATTTATGTTATCAAGGGAAATTACCTTAGTGTGTGTCTTGCTCAGACAGTGGATGATCAGTTTCCTTTTATCTCAGCACTTGAAGTTCGTGGCTTGAATTCTACTATGTATAGTCATGTTGATGATAACCATGCTTTGTTCTTGAGAAGAAGAGTTGCTTTTGGTTCTAACAAAACTATAAGGTAAAATTTTCTAACTAGCTATAAACCTCAATGTGATATTGTTACTTCTCTTTGCGTTAAGAGTAATTCAATTTAGTGTTAGTCAATGGTAAAGTTAGAAAGTTCAACTTACTTTATTCATCTGGCTCAACTTAAAAGCTAGTTTAAAGAGAAAGAATTGTCTAAGTTTACGTAGGAAAGTCTCTGATCCCCTTTCCATCATTGATGTGGGGTGGTTCCAGGGCATGCACTCTAAGGTGTGGACAATAGGAGTCCAAAACAAATATATTAAATGGATTTTGGACCTAACTTAATTTCAAACGTTAGTTGAAGGGAAAGGATTTGTCAAGTCCCTATATTCTTTGGTTCTTTGTTTTATGATCATATCATCATTCTATTTTTCAGATTAGATGCAATGACTCGATATATTTTGAATTTCTAGTATCGAAACTATCTTCTTCTTTTTTATTATAAAATATTAGATTAAAAACGGACATAAATAATGGGGCATGCATAGTGAAGAATCATCTCTATATATAACTAGGGGTGTCAAATATCGTCCAAAAAGTGATGGTCCACCCAATCCTTTCAAAAATTTAAGGATTAAGCATAAAATAATTTCATATTGGGCTGATTTTAGATCAACACAACATAATTATTTTGAAGGTGATCGTTAATTTAACCTAATAGTAGCCTAATTATTCTAGCTTATTCTGCGATGTACGTCAATTTTAATTTTGACATTTTGTTTGAGATTTATTTTAATTTTTTCTATCAATCAAGGTTCGGATCTCGAGAATATGATTTAGAGTCGACTTCGAGTCCCAATTCAGGATTGAGGTTTGGTCATGAGTTTTGGATCAAAGATGGGATTAGGTCTTAGGTTCTAGGTTAAAGTCGTGTCTTGAATCCCGAGTTAGAGTAAGATCTCAAGTTCTGTATCAGGATCGGTTCTGCAGTTCTGGAACAACATTGGAGCTGGATCTCAAGTTAGGGTCGGATCATGGGTCTAGAGTCAAGTTCGGGTCTAGGGTCTTAGGTCCCGGGTAGAATCCTGGTATAGAGTTCCAAATTAAAGTCAAATCTCGAGTTTGGATGAGGGGCAGGTCTTGGGTCTTACATCAGGTTTAGGATTAGATCACGAGTTCTAGGTCAAAATTGAGTCTCGATAGAAGGTACTTGAGGGATCAACACGAGTAAGGGGTTGGGTAGAGGAAGATGCACCATTGAAAAATTTGTATCAAATTGGACGGGTCACGATCTACCCTATTTTTAGCTCATTTTAGTTCAAGTAATTGTTGGCCTGATTTTAGTCCAATCCCACTTATTAACTCAACCCATATTAACTTGTTCAATCTTAACCCGACTTGTTTATTTGACACCCCTTAATATATCTGATCTCAATTTACTTAGGGTTAAGGCTTAATCGCAACTTAATATTCGAACCTATACAACATTGTTACTTTTCTTGATTTACCACTCCACTAAGACCCCCACAAAGATAAAATCAACATATATTTTACCTTCTCAGGCCCCTAGTAAGCTTACTGGATATCTTATTGTTATTGTAATAAATTAATTTCTTCTAATCAAAATGGACAGGTACATAGATGATCCCTATGACAGAATATGGATCCCTGGGATTCCTGGAAATTCATTAGAATCACTCACAAGTGATGCCACAACTATTGACACTAGTCATGGAGATCAACCCCCCCAACAAGTGCTACAAAATGCAATTTCCACAAACAATTCATTAGATATGATAACATGGAACATGAATTTTCTTCCAATTGATAATGTTCCAATCTACATGAACATGTACTTCTCTGAAGTAACTCAACTTGATGACAACCAAACAAGATCATTTAGGATTTTCAAAGACACTGAATCTTTCTCAGACCCAATTTTGCCACCTTATGGAGATTTTACTCAAATGTATGTTAGCAATCTCACTGTTTCACCAAACACTACCTTTTCTGTTGTTAAAACCACAAATTCAACACTTCCCCCTCTTATCAATGCCTTGGAAATATTCATTGTTGGTGATGCATTGACTGATGGAACAAACAGCCAAGATGGTATGTACACCTTATTACTCCTACTATTTACTACTCCCTCCGTTTTATTTTATGTGACACCCTTTGACTTGATACAGTGTTTAAAAAAAGGATTACTTTTAAAATTTGTGGTCTAAAATCATTCTTAGATAGTTATGTAGCTGAGAATCATTTCATTAAGAGGAAATTTTAAAAGGTAAATTGTTTCCAATTAGAATAAGATGACATTCTTTTTGGGATAGACCAAAAAGGAAAGAGTGTCACCAAAAATGAGACAGAGAGAATATGAAATTAACTTAGATTATTCATTCCGTTTTTTAATTTGTTGTAGCAAATAACTCATTTCAGGTTTGTTGTAGTTATCTCTGATTGTGTAAATTCTTTTACACGCATTCAATATATAGAAATTAATCTTGATCTATGAGTTTGACTTGATCTATACATTTGATAATATGAAAGAATATATACATTATTATGTCAAAAGATAACTATCAGAAATTGTCCATAATAACATATATACACTCAAATATTTATTCTAACTCGTCTTATGTCTTTTAGATGATGTGATAGTATAATTGTTTTTGGCAAAAATCAAATCTTATACCATGTCCATACCTATTTAATTCTTTCAATTCATCATAACAAATGACGTGTAAAAATTATATGTATAGTTAGTATATCTAAGTTAAATCGTTTATTTTGATATTTCTAATATTGTTGAATTCTATATATATGGGATATTATACCTACTTAAGTACTTTATTTATTTATTTTTATATACAGTGGAGACCTTAATATCATTGCAAAAGGAATTTGAAGTATTACAAGGCTGGATTGGTGATCCTTGTCTTCCATCACCTTTTACATATGATTGGATCAATTGTAGCAGCAATGATCCACCTCATATTACAGCACTGTAAGCAAAATTTTATTCATTATATGTTTTTAAGGACAGCCTGATGCACAGAGCATTCTGCGTTCACGTATTTAAAAGATCGCACCTCAAAGCAGTCTACAATAGTGCAAGAAGCATTAGTGATTGTTTTTACGGCTTGCGTTTGTAACTAAGATGATTTTACCGTTGCTTTAAAACTGTCCTTCAAATAATCATATTTTTTTTTTGTTGACATAAAATTTTTTTTGCAGGTACTTGAGTAAATTCAATTTGTCAGGATCACTACCAGATTTTAGTTCCATGGATGCTCTTGAGACAATGTAATATTTCTTTTTCTTTGTTTTTTGGTGGAATTTAATTTAAATACAATTTTTTCCCAATTGGGGATATTTTAATTTTAATTAATTTCTAACTATTTATTTTTTGTTCTTCTTGGAATTGCAGTGATTTGAGTGACAACAATTTGGATGGACCTATTCCTGATTTCCTTGGCACCTTACCAAATCTTAAAGAACTGTAAGTATCAAAACATTATATTTTGATAAATAAATTTAACAATGTTATAATTTTATATACATTAACTATTTTAAAATTACTTTATAAATAACTAAGTAATTATCTAACTATTTCTTATACTGTCAATGTGTATATAACTATATATATTGGTAAATTATGAACGATTGTTATAGTGCATCATTCCTAAGCCTCAAAGAGCAGTAAAACTAGTTACAAATTTTATGAATTAAAACTGATGCATTTACTAGCTTTCTAGGGCTTTTTACGAGTTTAATTCTTTTTATAATTTTCTTATTAGCAAACTCTGTATTTATATTTATGCCCTTGAAGTAAATGTATGTGCTAAAACATTGATTTATATGTTGATATGAAACATGATTTTGATTTTTGGTTTAATTTCTTTCAGGAATTTAGCAGATAACCAATTCAGTGGACCAATCCCTGCTTCATTGTCAAATAAAAATGGTCTAACCTTAAAGTAAGAAAAGGCAGCACTAAACATATCTCCTGTTATACACTTTTCTTGGATTGTTTGGCTATTGAATGGTTAAAAGTACTTATTTAGGAGAATGAGGGTATTTGGCCAAATTATTTATTTAATCAAGAAAATAAGTATTTTTGAATAAAAGTAAAAGGTCATTTTTTTTAAACTTTTAAATAGAAGGTGAGAAAAGTAAGTTCTTTCAAATGGAAATTGAACTGAATTTGAACGAATCAAGATAGGTTAAATTAATAAATGAGCGGGTCAATAATTAAGCTGAAATGAGATGAGCTATGAGGTGGGTCATAAGTTATAACCCAGCCAACTCAATTTTTACTTAGTTTAATTTCTTTATTTGTTCTTTTATAAATTTTTTTATACCTAATAAAACTATTTTTAACCTTTTAATATTTTCCTACCAAACGAGTGCAACTATTCTCTTCTCATTTAATTAGTTTGGTGCTTCTATAATTTAATTGAATAAATAATTGACTTTTACTAAGATAGACACGAACACTTAAGAGTTCTATATAACATATCAAATGTTTTCCAAAATCGATATTTTTGGAAATATTTTGATAAATTTATACAAACTAAAATAAGTCGGACTAAAATAAACTCAGCTAATAAATAAGCGGATTAATCAGATCATATTTTCATCAATTAATTTTGTTTCATTTTATTTCAGTACTTCAGGAAATTCAGATTTATGCAGTGCATCTGATGAGTCTTGTCAGAATAATAATTCATCATCACCAGGAAATGATCAGCCAGCAACGAGATCTGCCAAGAATAACAAGAACAAGAAAAAGAAAAACAATTTGCCCATAATTTTGGGCACTACAATCCCAGCCTTTTTCCTTGTCTGGGCTGTTTTGGGTATTTTTGCTATTTTACATTACAAAAACAAAAGGGCTCCTACATCTGTTGTCAATCCAGGTGAAATTAAATACAAAAAAATTATTAACTAATTACCTTGTATAAATAGTAACTAAGTCAATGGGTTTTTGAGATGAGGGTTCCCAGGAAATAGTCGCTCTACCTCTGTGAGGTAAGGATAAGGTCTGCGTACATCCTACCCTCCCCAGACCCCACTTGTGGGATTCTACTGGGTATGTTGTTGTTGTTATGATTAGTAACTAACCCATTACCATTATTAGTCATAGTTGTCGACACTATTTAAATTCAATTAATTATGCACTAATAGAGTTGCAATTTTCAGGGCAAACTAGTGGAGGCAACACCCCTAATGTAAATGTTCAAATGGCTGACAAATTTGGCAAGGATCAAGAGGATGTTGCCCATCATGAGAACTCAACACATGTCTAGCTTAACATGTTGCTTAATTCCAACATGAAAAATAATGCATGTTTAATTATAAATATCAAATTTGTTATTGATTTGGTTAGTAAGAAAATAATGCATGTAAGTATTGTTTAAGGTTGTGATTTGTTGTAATTAAGGGTCTTGTTATATTTTGGGAATTATTGTTTGAAAATTGAAAAGAATTTAATTTTAGATTGTATTATTGTAAATATTATAGAAATTTTATTTAATTAGATTTGAATATGATAGTCGATCCCTAATTTGAATTCTGATATAATATTCGATATTTGATCATATTTTGAAACTGATCTATAACTTGAGATCTAATCCAACTCTGACTCAATATCCATCTCAACTTGAGATCTTACCTTGAGTCAAGACTCGAAATTTGATTTGAGATTTGAGACTTGACTAAAGCCAAGCTTGAGACCATAAACTTCATTCGGATCCGGAACCCAATATCCACATTTGATCGGGGATCTGAGCCTAGACCCATAAACAAAATCAAATAAAATTTTAAGCAATAAACTCAAATTATAATAAATTTTAAAAATAGGTTAGAATTGAACTAAATTGAAAATCACTTTAAAATAAGTTATATTTGATTAATCTAAAATCTAATATACAATTATCTTATAACTATTTCATAAAAGTTTTAGACAGATTAGAGGGTCATCAATTTTCGAATCAGCTTTGGTATCCTTAATTTTAGGTATATGTGCTTGATTTTATATTTGTATTAGGTCAAAATCTTATTTGCATCTGCTTAAGTCTTTCAAGACAATAGTAAAGTAATTTTTCTTATATAATGCTTGTACAATTTATTATATGTTAAATAATTTTTAAAATTTTTCTATTTTGAATGTTTTTTTTAAGAAACATAATTTTATTGATAAATAATGTGGGTATAAATCTATATATTCTTTCATTCTTCTCTCATAAGATTTCTCCGTGATTGTAGTCTTGTAATTACTCTAATATATATAAGCTTTAGGTTCATTTAATAGTATTCCTCCTACATCGATTATAATTGAGGTAGCTGGGCTAACAATTAAAATTATATCTTCTTATTTGAATTGGTCGATTTGGACTTACAACTAACGAGTGCAACTATTCTCTTCTCATTTAATTAGTTTGGTGCTTCTATAATTTAATTGAATAAATAATTGACTTTTACTAAGATAGACACGAACACTTAAGAGTTCTATTTATAGTTGTAAAAAGTAGTTATGATGAGAACAAGCTTCTTTTCAGCTAATTGGATTTAAGTACTATAATGCAGAAGTAGTAACAATAATAAACTTTCTTAGGCCTATTAAATTTAAGTTTTGACATGATGATATTTGATTGATCGAAATACGTCACTTGTATACATGATACCTTTTTATTGGCGTCGATTAGGATAAGAATGTCGTGTTATTTTGACACATGACATGATTTTATTGATTTCTTTATTTGACTTAACATGTCACGTTATTTAACATGTGGCATCAAGTTGAACCTATGATGATATGATATTGGACTTGACAAAAAGAACTCGTCTTTATAGCTCAAATAAATGAATTCGAATTTTTAAGTAAATTCATATTTATTAAATTTAAATAATTAATTTAGTTATATTAACCCATAATATTAGAATAATATATCTTGAATTTAATATAATATAAATTATTTCATAAATTTATATTCAATAAATTTTAATGCTTACAACATGGTGAAAAAAATAATGTCTATAAAGTAAAAAAAGAATTTATATGTATATCTCCTTCGAATTATAATATTATCTTTCATATTAGAATTAATTTTTTATTAAATTTATGAGATTTTTATACATGACATTCTTTTGTTAATCTTTTTGTTTAACAAACAATAGTCCATTGACCTTCAAATCACTCCTTTTTTGGGCTCCTTTATTTACAATTATCTTTACCAAGAGTCAAGAAGTATTTCAAAAAATTATAGTAAATCGAAATAATTTCATTTTCCTTATATAGTAATAAATTTTTTTTATATAAAAAATAATACTGAATAATAAATATTTTTAAGATGAAAACGGTATTGCAATTGTTGGGCTTTTGGGTTTTGGGTTTCGAAAATCTTTATATATTTGGCCCTTTTCTTCTTCATTTTTCTTTTTCCTCTCTTTCTTTTTCATCCAAATCACCTGACACCATCGAAGATCAGTAGCCCGCACTTCTTCATCTCCGGTAATATCTTCTTCTCTCTCTCCAATTCTCTCTCTCTATAATCTATGTATCGATCTATACATATGTATCTATTCCTATATGTAACTGTAGATTTTGTATATCCGGCAAAAATGTTAGGGTTCGTGCTTATTGTTACTTATCATCTAGGGCTTTTCGCAGTTGTCATAGTTTTTTCGCTGTATTTACTTATCGAATTGTTATTTCTTGTTTTAGTGCTACGAGGTAGTAACCAGCAAGCGTAGATTAGTCTTAGAAGGACGAATATTTGGTTCTTTAGTCGATTGAAGTATGCTGCACGCATAAGTTCTACTTTTACCTGTTGTTGGAGTTTGTGAAGTGTGATTTGTTAATCTGGATTGTTGTGGATATATTTACATTGTGTTTATGTCATTGGAAATTTGGAATACTCTCTTCCAAATTTTTGAAGCTGATGATAATTAGCATTAGAAGTTGGTTATGAAAAGAAAGAAAAGAAAAAATAATTAAAGTTACTTATTGGAAGGTGTGAATTTCATGCCAAGTGAAAAGGATTTGGTTGTGGTTACTTTTTTTCCTGGTATAATCTGGAGGAAATGTGGTGAGAGTGCACGTTTCTCATAACTTAGTTCTTATGATGTGCATTTGTAAGTTGTTAATTTGCATATGGAGTGACAAGTTGCGTGCCGAGAAACATTTTAGTACCTTTTTGTCATTTAATTGTTGCTTACTTTTTTGGTGACTCTGCCGTTTCGCACGCTTTTCCATTGTTTCACTGGGTAGGTTGCTGTCCTAATCACACAAGTTCCAGTGTAGAAGTGTTGACTGATGTTGGAGCACTTGTTCTTTCATGGAGTGTTGTAAATAGAATTTGAAATTGGGATCTCCAAGTTGCATGGTGGTAACATGACCCTGAAAATGTTAATGGCTGTTTACCTCTCAGAATTTTAGCTGGTGTTCTGAAGCGGTGAACTCGTTTTGAATTTTTTACCGACATCTGGCTTTGACTAGGTCATATGCTAGGCATGTTCAGAACTTTGTGTTTTAATGCTTCATGGCTCTCTCTCAGTATGTCTCAAGGCTTAAGTTTTGCTGTAATTACTTTCTGATGCTTTCGTCTTTCTTTTTCCGCTCAATTCGATTCTAGCGATAAATAATACTTTTTGACTGGCTGTTCCAATCACGTTCCTTTTCAGATAATAGGTATTTACTCATTGGAAAGGCTTCCATAGTTTCTCCCATAACCTTTCCGAAGAAAAGGATAAGGGAAGCTGCTGTACAACCAGGAAAATTTTCTGCATGACATCTTGACATTTCTGCAATGTCAGGGTTACACAATGTATTTATCTTTCTTAATAAAATTTATTTGTATACTAATATTTCAGTTCTTCCTTGGACCTCACTTTGTGGGACTACACTGGGTATGTTTTTGTATGTTTCAGTTCTGTTTTTGTATTTAGTTGGCCCCTTTATTTTTGAAATTCAAATATTCTTTTTTTGAAATTGAGTTGGCCCCTTTTCTGTTCACTTTCCTACTCTTGGAAGGAGGAGTAAGTGCTGATATTGTAGAAGAAGTAGGTTGATGCTGGTGGAATCTAATTTCCACCTCTCCTGAATTTAGCAATTACTCTTGTATTCATGGCTCTTACTTTGACTGATCTTCCATATTATGTAGTTTAAGGAAGTATTAAATTAATGGTCGAGAAGTTAATTTAATTCAGAAAAATCATTTAAAGTTTTAATTTTCAGTAGTTAAATTTAACTTTTGAACTTTGTGGAGGTTATATAAAATATGTTGTTAGTAGAATAGTGTCAAATAATTGGGAGCACCTCAAAATTAAAGGGTGTCATACGAATTCGGCACAAAAAAGGAATATTTTTTGTGTTCCTTGAAACATTTTATTTTAGTTATGATGTTATACTATTTGGATAAACTTTCACTCTCTTTTGTTCCCTACTTCATTGGAGCTGATCATTACTAGATTGAGGAATGAGATGCTGATTGAGAAATCCAGATGACAATTGTCATTCAAGGCGTTAACGGATGTTGCCTGTCTAGTAGATGAACTATGAAGCATCATGCTATTTTCCCCAATTTAATTGAAATGAAGTATTCCTGTCCGGTGTTTGCAGCAGCCTGTGACAGATGTTATTGATAAGTGTTTCGCCTTATCTACACCTGTATCGCTGCTATCTGAAACTGTCAGCAGCTTTGAGGCGTGAATATCCATATTGGGTTTCTGAATGCGGAATTAGTTTAATTTTCTATCAAGAGTTATGGAAAGACTAATTCCTAGATCAGACTGATGCATTAGGAAAATGAATGAACTTCCTAAATCAACAACAACAACAACATAGCCAGTGAAATCCCACAAGTGGGGTCTGGGGAGGGTAGAATGTACGCAGACGTTACTACTACCTCATAGAAGTAGAGGGGTTGTTTCCTGGGAACCCTCGTCTCAAAAACCCATACGCAGAATAAACTAGATATGACAAAAAGTAATATA